>DWLZ01000475.1:0-10282 GCA_018251995.1 Urbanus velinus | reverse complement strand
CTATTTTATCAACATAGCAATCGACTCGATCCGCCTACATCGCATCTCCTGTTGTCTCTTTCCTTTATGATAATAACAATAGACTGTTACATCGCAAAGAAATTAATTTTAATGTAACATTAGTCGATATTGTGTTCAGAAGATGTAGAGATGGCGTTGTTTGAAAAGGTCACTCGGATTGCAAATATTCGACTCATTGTCCGTCTACCACCCGTTATGAACACGTTCACGCCTAAATTAAAAACTTTCTCTCGAATTTGCGTAGGGTTGCCAACAGTAGGTTCTATATTTTTTCATTACTAAGTGATTTGCTTACTAATAGATAGAATCGCGCGTAGTAAATCTCCTCCACGGTTTGTGTAACTCTCCATCAATATACACAGTTCTGTAGGATCGGACTCAGTCAAAAGTGTGATGGATGACCGTTAGTGGCTAAATATTATTAAGTTAAGCCGCCAAGTCACGATTATTATATTGTTAGAGTGGCGTCCATGCGTCAGTGGCGGAGAACGCTTTAGGTCCTTTCGAACCTTAGGAAGAGATGCTCATCGGTGGAACATCTGAAAGGATAAATATCAAATTTCCATAAAAAAATTTGGTTAGAATACTTGCAATTTTTTTTGCTTTTAGCAATTGACGACCCTATCAGTAATGCGTCTAAACTTTAAATGAGGGTAAGCATGTATTGAACATAGTAATTGTCGAACAAAATTATTTACGTAAGTAGCGGCGTAATGGACTCACTTTTGCTTTGTCATTGATTGGCAATTGAGATGTAGCAGTTTTTTTTATAACTTTCTCGTAACTGGTAGGTATGATATGATGTCAATTGAAATTTTAAATTTACTATTAATATGATATTTTATCGTTAATATTAAGAAACTAATTAAGCTATTTTATGAGTAGGTAATTTTATTTCGAAACTAAATTGTACTCTACAAGTAGGTATGTCTTGTACTAATCGACGTGAAATAGATATTGTCGATGGTCTATGGTTTAAATCAGGGGTAATCTTTATTTTCTTAAGTTGCGTGTTAAATTTAAGGACACTCTTGAAGTCGTACCTCATTAGAACATAGTCACTGGCTGTACTTAGCAAAAATATATAGCGTGGGTGATTGTATTCCCTCTATAGATAGATCAACGAAATCAAAAATGTCTGCCCGCTCCCTGAAATGGACCGCCACGGGTGTTTGAACAATTTTTCCGCTTAGGGGCGGTGGTCTCGACATTTGTAACGAATCTGACGTTAAGTATCGATCACTAAAACTTAACGAAATATATCGCTTGCAGAAATCATCTTTACGATTAAAACAAGTCTCGACCACTCAAATACCGTGCAAATTCGGTGCTTGAAACGTCGGTGCGCTAACGATAATCTGTATTCACTGATCTGATTTTTGTGGTCTATAATTTTTATTTTAGATCATCCACGACCTTACGAACGGCGAACGAATATTTTTAGGTTCTTCGTAGACACAGAAACGTTTTGATTAATAATAATTAAATTTCATATTAAAATCTTTCCGATCGTAACTATTACTTATTGAGCTGTCAGAATTACACGCTACATTTACGACAATTTTCGCAAAGTTGACTCTGTATTCGATATCATAACGATGAAGATATCACAAAGATGTCGAGACTACCAAAAATCGTAAAACGGAGTTAGTTAATTACTTAACGATCGAAACGTATGTCGAGACTGCCGCCGCAGGAATCTGTACGATGAAAATACAAGGGAAAAAATCAAGCACTCTTTTTAGATGAAAATTTGCCTCCGTAAAACGTGCCCGTAGATCGTGAATCGCTGGATTATTATTTCTAATATAAAACACACCTTTAAAAACATAGATAACTAATTTGAGTTTTAAGATCATACAACAAAAATGTTTATAATGGACAGAGTATAAAATCAATATCTAACTGAAATACAACGTTACCACTTATATCTATGACTAAATAATATAATAATTACCTAAATAAATATACACACTAGTATATGATCTGGTCATTTACTAGTGTGTGTATTTAGAGAGTTATAATTATCATAAATTACAAACATTGTTAGAATTAATTTCATAACTAAATATTACCCAAAATAGTAGGTAAATGTATTCGAATATGAAAATTATAATCGATTTGTCCTTGTATATATCCTTGGATATTCGAAAGGTAATTAAAATTTTTCGTCATGTCGATATTGTAACGGGAAGGCACTCGTGCGTATGTTAATTCTATAATTAGTGCAATTAACAAGCAAACATGAAAATAAATGTATAAGCTCTAAATATAAACAGAACATTAACAACATGTACTGTCGAAACGTAATTGCTCACAAAACGTAACGAAGATGAAAGTGCTCATCCGATGATGAGATTCTCGATCGTCAATATTAATAATATAGAAGCGAAAGTAAACTCAACTTATCTTTGAAATTGACGTGCCTTGTCGGTAACGTCGAGGGAATTTCTTTTTTCCATTGTGGCACTATCAATGTTAAGAAAAATAGTGGTGTTATCGGAACTCGATTAAATAATTCTGTTTTATGTATATCAGATAATGACAAAAAATGTTAGGTACATATTTGTAATGTTAGGTAAAAATGTAGTTAGTAGAATTTCTACCACCCTTAGATAGACAGCTTTGGAATACAAATGGCAACGCAGGTGTTGTTATTGTAAGTTACAAGTATACATTCAAGTAACCCTCTTTGCTCTATTTTTGACAAAACTTCACATTTCCTGTATCCATTCGACCATAGTCCTTTGTAAATTTTATAATTTTCAAAGATACGAGAATAGACTTAATACGAGTTTATAATTTTTAGAATATGCATATAAAAAACCTTGTTACCAATAATAAGCATTTTTGCGCCTTTCAACTGATTATTCATGAATAAACTTTTTATTAGTTGCCCGTCTGTCATTCACTTCTATTTTCGCAAATAGAATCTGTGATAGTACCATAATACATATCTAATTTAGATATTAACCATATATTTGTCTTTCCTTATATCATCTAGTATGTTGACATTTTTATCGCTTTTACAATACTCGTGTTTACTGACATCACGTTGTTAAATAGTCACACAATTATATCTGCACGTTCATGTTATCTCAAATGTATCGTCATGATCATGGTCTTATTACGTTCTTGTATGATTTGATATTTGAATAAAGCTTACCAGACTTTGTTTCTGGGTTACCATCTTAATTTGTCTTTATTTAATTTTTTTAAATTACTTTTGACGTCATAACATTAAAAATAATGTCAAAAATAAACGTTTTACAGAAAATAGACAATTGAAAATGATGAACCCAACTATGTAAAGCAAACAACAGTTGATGGTGTGTAAAAGGATGTAATATAATTTTGACTAACAAATCTATACAAATAAATAAATTGAAGTGTCTGTTTGTGAATTCAAAATAACAACTTTTTACTTAATGCATTTGAAAGTGATACACGATACTTATAACAAAAATGCATTTTTTGTATGACTGTTTGGCTGGGGTAATCTTCTAAACGGACCGATTTTGTGGGGACTTTCACTGGAAGATAGCTGCAGGTTTAAGGCGTAACATAGGCTACTTTAATTTTTGAAAAAAGCGTTATCGCGCGCGCCATGTGCTTGCGGGTCCCCCTCGCGGAAGAACGAGATTTCAGTTATGTTTGAATAAGTATTCCTCTTTACTTTTTAAACGCGGGAGAAACCTCGGAGATCAACTTATATTCGAATAAATAGAAATTATTATCAGAAGATGGATACTTATACTTAAGTGAAAAATATGTAAGTAATCCGTTTCCATGCTTTCCAATCCGATACCATTAAATCTAACGTACTCGAAAGCTCGCCCGCAGAATACCTTAAGTAGCAACTGAACGAGCTTAACTTGTTATCAATGACTGATTGACGCAGATAGTAACGAAATTGAAATCTCTGCGTGAACGCGTGATCGGCAGCGACTTTGAATAAATGAGTCAAATCAAACGTTCGTGCTGTGTTGTGACAGTGGCCATTAATTACGGAACGAGCGGCCAAGGGCTCGTCAATATACGTCCAGTTTCGTAATAGGTACCCGCTGGGATGAAAGCCAAGTATCAGTCTATCAATGAATTGAAATCTTCAAGACGTAATCTAAGACCAACTGACTTCTTGATGATGCCATCCTGTATCGCTTATGATAAATGAACTCTGGACGAATCAATGGTCCATTATGTATTTTTGTGTCGGTTACTAAATTCGTTATAATTAATTGGTTGCACGATAATTAATCACTCTATTTCACGTAATCGACTCTTCGCTTTTTATTACTACCTACTTGATCATTAGATCATTATGTAAGTTCCAAATTGTCTCCTTCGTCAAAATTATACTGTTATACATGGGTTTAAGTAAGTTCAAAATTTATTATATGTCTTTGGTAGTTGCGTTATTATATATTTTTTTAAATATTTGCACAGCATGTTCATGGAATAATATGGTGTGGAAAATTGAAGTGGAATTTTAGTAAAGCAAATCTATCACGAAAAGAGGATGGTTCATTAAATGATTAGAAAACACCTTATCGCTATAGTGAGCGAGCCATCAGATCTATCTTATCAAAACAGTTAATTATCTCAGCAAATAACTTTAATCTATGGGTGTTTTACTGATAACAGTGTTTGCTAATTTCATCAGACTATGACCGTGATTATTCGCGGCGGTAATGTTTTACCTATTTCAATTTGTTATTGTACGATTTGAATTGGTTAGTGTGACTAATTTTTGTTAATTAAATTGCTAGTTGCGCCTAGCGGTGAGGAAACTAAACTGAGACACATAAGTATAACTTGTATGACCTTGTTATTAACACGTTTGGATTTATAATAACACTTTTGGTCATATTTTTGTTTATATTTTCCGGATAATGTTTGTAAGTGTATGGCAAACGATAATGGTGATTGGTTGATTGCCTGTTAGCAACTTTCATTGTTTGTAAAAACTTTAATAGTTATTACGACTTCTTAAAAAGATAAATGGTGTTTATCTTTCGCCGGCCCGAACACTGTTAACATCAACACTAGCATAATTTGTATCTCCGTAAATTCGCACTGGACTCAATCGCGGTAACACAGACCCTGAATTTTTAAAAGAGACTCATTCGCGGCAATAAATTGTGTTCCATGATGATCACGTCCATCAGACGTACTTTCGAATTCAAACTAAGAAATGTTATTTGGTTCTTAATGCGTGTGTGAGGAATCATGATGTGAAATATTCAACATTAATCTATGGTCTTGCTCAATATTCTAAAGGCTTCTTTTCCAAATAATTTTGAAAATAATGGACCTATTTTTGTTTTGCCCGTCTCCGTTCAGTACCTCATACTCATACTCAAAAAGACAAGTTGTGCTGAAAAAATCAATGCAGATGAAACCATAAAGATATGTAATAATTTGTCGTGTCACACCTATCGCGTGACACGAGACACGTGATACGAAGCACGGAAACAAGATCATTGACGACACGTGACGTGAATGCAGTGAGCACCGGAATCATGATCCCAAAAGTGCAAAATGTTTTCTAGAATGGAATAGGTAAAATACAATTAATTTTAATTACATACCTAACTGGTCAACCTTTTTTAAAAAGTTTTTTTTTATAATTTTAAAATAAATACATGCGTCCAAGATGTTCAAAAAAATATCAGCAAGATAAGAAATAACAATTATTATCTTGTACTTATATACAAAGGTAACGATGTGTTTAACTAATGTAATTAGGGTTTCAAGACTAAAACGTATTGGTTAATGTATTATCATTATTAGAGTGGTGCATGCGACAGAATGATTGAATTTCCCACTCGGTGTCTACATTCAGGTCATTCGAGAGCCATGAAGGCCTCCGACTGACCGTTTTGTGCCTAACACCGATATCTTGTTTATTTATAGCCGATCTGCCAACCAAGAAATACGTATTCGGTAGAAACTCACCTAGTGCTAAAATTCTATATTCGAGCTCAGCGTGAAAGGGTGGAGCAACGGTGAAATCTGATGTTTATGTGCTATTTATTTTATTACTAGAAACTACAATATTCTAATATAAACAGAAATAATGCATTATAATATCCTTGAGCTTATTCTCGCGCTGGTAGTGCCAATAAAAGCCATCGAAGATTGACGATCTATTGAACTTTTATTAGTGCGCCCACGGCAAACATTCCCCGTTAGATCCAGGAAATGTCCCCATGGATAAGATATCGATACGTAAATGATTCTTCAGATCAATACTTAAATGGTTATATTGCCTCAGGATAAGTCCATCAAAAGGGACACATGAAATACATGTTGGTATTTAGAATTAAACCGTAATATATGAAGGAATCTTACAATAAACCATCTGTGAAGCAATAAAAATAGAAACAGAAAAAGATGTTGAATTAATAAAAATAGTAAGAAGAATTTAAAGATAAAAGTGTTTGAACACAATTTTACATGGCAGAAAGTAAATATGACTTGAGATTGAGTAAGGTCTATACATTCTCAGGACTTGTTACGTGATGCTCATCGGAGGAGCGACCGGTCGTGAGCATAAAATATTCAAGCGAGCTACGTATGCCTCATCTAGGTCAATGTTCCATTCTCTATCATTTTGTTTTTCAACGGAAACTAGAGCACATAGTCCAAAATTTACGGCTATGTGCCTAATATCTGGAAATTTAATACTGCGATTATGACGGACTCATAAAGTACTTTAATTTAAACATGCCTACACAAGTATGGTTATATCAATCTCAAGTAGCTGTTTTAGAAATTTCAGAAACAGATTTCTATGAACGGAATTGACCACTTAAAATAGACAGATTGCGTGCATGTATATTGTTGCATTACATTTAAATCAAAACGTTTAAGTTTTGTGTTGGAACGTGATACCTAATTAACGCTACTAAATACTGTTCAACCATTAAATCATTCAAAATCTCAATAGACAAAGGTAATTACAAAGAGCAATTACCAACAGTCACAAACGCCATAACGGAACACGAGGTTATAATTGGCAAAGCTAAACGACCCAGATAGTCCAATCATAACAGATTTACAGCCGACTTTGTTGACAAACAAACTATTATCACGGATACTGGTGCCCGTCGATACGGAGGAGAGAAAGATAAATGAATCAAATTCAGTTTCAAAGCGGCCGCCGCGTCTGAAATGGCCGCTGTGGTTGCGACACTAGATCCGAGTGAGACAATGGACAGTAAATATTGGGTTATTGCTGGTTGTCGGTGCAACCGCGGCTTCATTAAATCGCCCACGGCCGCCCCCCATTGCCGCAACAAGTGGGTGGTGTCGGTTTCTAATTTGGTCTTATCGCTCCGGGCGAAACTTGTTTAAGAAGGATTTACAGATGTATTTCAGTGAATGCAGTATGTCACTCGATACTTTTTGTATTGCACGGACCAACAATATAACTATAAATATGATTGTTGCTGATATACGAAAGAACACAGAACTCTAAAACATAATGTATGTAACATATTTATTTAACTCCATTAGAAATGACAGTACGCCCAAATTTTCCTGTTGACGAGCGTATACCTGATATTTTTATAATGGGAATTTATAAAAGCATAAAACATTTATGCCGATCAACCGTGTCAGTTCTTCTATGTTTCTATTTGTTACAATTATGATTTGAAAACCAAGCGAGAAATTGCAATAAATCAATTCTGCAGTCATGTCATTATTTGTATCAGTTGAGCAAGTCTCACGGAACCTACTAATAAGTCGCTGGTATATTCATGTTCGCCTTACGGACTTGTCCATTGACGAACTGGTTAGGCACGGCAAGTTTGAAATATTGGTCCACTGCTTCACAATCCTCTGCACGAATGAACTTGCTAATGATGCCCAACCTAATATTCCGCAGGGCATGCAGTTGAAAACACAATCGATCATCCCAGCGACTTGACTAAAGCGTTTTAGACCGTATCACTTCAAGATATAGAAGAAAACTGTGTGGAATTTATGGAACGGTATGGTTGCAAGTTTGTCGCGAGCCCGGTATGGCAACTTGCCCGCCTACTCCGACCATTGCTCGGGCGAAAGCAACCGTGACGCTTTGTACGACACGTTACATTATGTATAGAATTTGCAAGGAGCTACTCTAGGTCCCGTACTTATGTGCATGTGGAAAACGCTGAATTTTTCAGTTTCCTCGAAACATTCACGTTACACATAACTTTACTCTCAAAGCTAACGTCCTTTTCAATGTATTGTTTACACATCATTGCACTTTATTATGATATAATAATATAATTTATGATGTTTTCATTATTTCAAAAGAAAAACTGCTTAACTTATCATGTATTTTATTACATATTACTAGTTTTTATGCATTTTATTCATAAAGAATAATATTTTGTCCGCCACACTTAGTGTTTGTAATGTTTTAACTCTAGTATATTATTTATGAGTCAGTAGGTAAAAAACGGTTCTTTTCGTACGCTACTGTCGTTAACACTCAGTTGTTTTAATTAGATCGCAAGGTCGTTTACCGGCGTGCGGTTAACTGACAACTTCGTCTTTATTTTAAAAATATCTTAACATTTCTGTCATTCTTAAACATTAGTGGAGCTTTTTTGGGATTTAATGGTCCCAGCGCTCCGTATCCGTCGTATATCTCTTTCTTCCCATTGCATCCGCTCTTAATATATCTCGGCTCGTGTTAATGCGAAAGGATTCCAAGAAAAGATGGCAGGCAGCTTGAAAGAATTCCATTGAAATGTTATATCATTCATAAACGTTAGATACTACTTGTCTACCAGTTAGCGGATTAATTGAATGCATGTTGCCTTTACACGATTCTACAACAATTGTACATCATAAATATTAACTCGTTACTGCAATGGGTTAATGTTGGGTACGGCATTTTCTCATGGGAGTATAAGAATGCATTTTAATTGGTTTTAAATTGCTTATCAATGTCATACCTACTCTTGATATATCATATGTAGCATTTCATTGGATTGCTTGTCTGCAGCTCCATCGCTGACTATCATTTTGAAACTTCTTATATTTTCTCTGTAAATAGTTTCGAGTTTATTAGATGGTCTATTCTAGCATAAATCTACGTAACATCTCGACCACGTAACATGCACGGCATTGAACTTGAAAAATGTGTAGTAAAATATCAAATAACATTGATGAGTCAGGCGTGTGCATTCGAAGCTCGGAACAAATATCATTACAGAAGATATTTTAACTAGTGGCGTCTCGTGACGCTCCGCTGGCCGGTCGAGGACTTGTTCGGAAGTAATTACACTCGGAAAGGCAATGTCCGTTATCGTCGACTTATAAGTATTGCGGCTGCGGCATGCGTCATATTATACGCATCGTCTGTAGCGATTTATCGCTACTATTAGGTATTTAAGTAGTGGCTACTCTTTCAGTTCGCATTTCAATTTCAATATGTGTTTGTTTATTCATGGTGTACTTTTCGGTTTTATTGAGATGATTGACTTGAATATCTTGGATGATTTTGCATTTTATTGGGAAAATGATACAGATTTCCGGTCAAGATCGAACCATACTTTTCTAATATCTTATAATTGTTCTTGATTGCTGTATTCTCGTCACGGATGTGTTTCTTTTTCGTTAAATATTATTAGTAATTAGTTACTCTAAAACTTATTGTAGTCGCAATCGCAAGTCGCATGGCTGTGCGGTCTACCATTATCGATTGCGTAATGGTCTGCAGTCCAGCTGTTTATGCACGCGCTTAGCCTACTATCAATAATGGGGCTAATAAACCTAGCCTGGGGTTACTCACGGATGATTCGAGCGCGCGCTAAGCAAATGTTTTTATCGCCGACGCAAATGTCAACTGTTTGATAATAATTCTGTGTATATGGGATGTACCTTTTATCGCGTACGTGCAATTTGTAGAACTTCCTTCTTAGCTTGAGCTTATTTATAATTGTAATGTAATGAAGAGGAGTAAAAAAAACTCATCGCCAGAGATGACTACTTACCTGCAAAATTCCATGAAGTTCTTTGCATCTACCATATGAAAATAACCATGTATTATTTTAAGCAGGTTTATTTGTCTCTCGCTCGGTTTTTATAATAGAAGTTTTAACACTTTATTTATTTTTTTGCTTCCGCTCTGCGCAGCGACTGTTTATTTTTATAGCTGTCAAAGGTTTTTTTAACTTAACACTCAACACACTAAAAACGTCACTTTAATTCAAAAAGTTATGGCATTAGGTTAAGTCATCTGGACATTTTAAAATTA
>DWLZ01000474.1:0-10287 GCA_018251995.1 Urbanus velinus | reverse complement strand
ACTTGGTCGCTTTTTGTATATTAAAACGTCCAAACGTGTCCGACGCGAAGGTAACAAGTTACAGTTTTAATAAAGTTTTATTTTCATAGCAAAAAGAAAAAAAACATTGATCGATGATAAAATTGCTGCTAGATCCATCTTTGTTTTGTGTTTTTCAATGATATACCTCGATATGAACTGTTGGTAGTTTCACAACCCACGTGGTGAAGGAGTTTCAATACCGGTATGACATGCAGTGGTCCCGAGTCAAATCCTCGGCCAGACAGACATCTGAATGATGAAATTAGGACTGTTCTGTTCATAGCACCTGAACGAACCAGGAAAAAATGCTACTGTGGAGCTATGAGTATAGAAAGTATGTGTTTGTACTCCTTAACTTTTAATATGAGTAGTGAGTATAAGAAGTATGTTATTCTTGATTCAGTAGCAGTTAATAATAGAGCAAGGTGCTATGCATGTAGAGTAGTACTGTGATAGTAAGCACAAATACAAATCATTCTAATTTAGTTTACATATGAATATCTGTGATAATATTCGGATGCCATAACGTCAATGGGGTGAATTAGATTTGGACATCAGCGGAAATTATCACTTAAGACCAAGAGGAATGTAGATATCCATTGTATTGAAAAATGATAAATATAATCACATAAGTTTTTTCTAGGTCCTTAAAACGACAGTAACAATTGCTTTCTATGGTTTTAGTATACTCACAGCAATTAACATATCAGTGCTTACAGCAATTGATTCACAGTAATGAATTAATGATGTATCATTAACTTGATTATTAATTAATTATAAATGATTATTACTACTAAAATATTATTTGAATTATACTAACGTTCTCTATGCTTTTATTAGTCTGTGCTCACCACAAACGTAGTGTGAACCTGCTAATAGAAAATTTATTCATAATCATTTTGTAATGGACCTTCCATGTAAAGCGTAAATGATTCACTCTCGGAGATTCCTTTGTCTTATAAATATTCTGTTACGCCTTCATATGGTTTTGGAAAAATGGAAACTTAGGTATTCAGTTCGTAAATAAGTAAATACGTTTACTGCTAGTCTTTATACTAAAGAATAAGACTTTTGTGTCGTCCATTTAATATCAATACAGGCTTTTAAAAATTAAACTTTTGTGTGATTAATTATTAAAAAACTATTGTATTGTATAGAATTATGTGCAAATCGCAGGACTTGATGCTTACACGTGTCTAGATCCACAATAGAAACTTCAATTTATCGTACAAATGTTTGGCAGAACGCTGATTGGCTCGGAACTCTGTGGATCTACGATGGATAAAACTACAACCGTCTAGATTTTACTCAGAAACTGACGAAGCATAAATACAAGCACCGGCTAAGATTCTAGTCGCCCTTTCCAGTACAATATTCGCGCTTAAGTATCGCAACTTTAAATTTACTCCAAAATCCAATAATTTTAAATTTTGAATTTCATAAAGTTCACTAAAACAATAATTGCCATTGGCGTTACCATACAAATATGAAAACATCAAAGAATTAACCGCGTTTAAAATTTGAATTCGTTCTTGTAAAAGAATCTCATCTTTTATATCCTAAGTAATAAGATTAATCGCCAACTAGTAATAAAAAGTATGAAATCTGAGCAGAAACGCAGAAGTTGGTCAATAAAATGTGGAATTGAGGTTCAATCGAATTAGTTAAACGATTTGCATAGCGGAGTTTTCACTACTTACCTAGTTATATACTGATCGAGAATTTAAAATTGTAACTGAATTTTTTACATAATGTAGAAGTAATGTTGAGGGCGGTAGACCTATGGTTTTACTTTTTTAATATTATCGAAGTAGCAAACCAGTACGAGTGTACCGGATGGTAAGTGGTCACCGCCCATGGACGTCTGTAATTAACCCCAGATAAGATCACAGTTCTACCTGAGGTCGGCCACAGATGTGTTGCTACCCCTGAGGATCAAGTTTGTACGCCTCGGATAAGAATATTTTACCATTACCACACTCTTCAAATCAGAACACAGCAGCGCTGAACACTGCTGTTATGAGGCAGAAATGAGTCGAACTATAAAAGTTTCTTCCACCTTATTCCAAAAGATGCGTCAATGCCACACCTACTTCTATCATTTTAACTGCAGTGTGAAGCGCTGCTGGTCTGCGCGTCGTAAGTTTATAAACAATCCATAAGGCCTCCAACAGGGTCTATCGACGATTATCTGCTGCTGACAATAAGAACTGAAGGCTTAACTTGGCCTAATATGACCCTTCAAGTCACAGAACCATCACAAATATAGGCTCAGGCGTTTATAAAATTAAAGCGTCCTAATAAACATGAAAACCGATGTTTTTGTCTAGAAATAACCGATAGATCTTCAAAAAACTATAACTTTTTTCAATAAACGGTAAACACCTTCCCTATTTCATTTCATAGTGTAAAATATACATCATTTACTGAAACGTTAACAATATGAAGAGGACGAATAAAATTCGATTCAATACGTACATTCTAAAAGATCATCCCGTTGCAAATGTTTTGGTAAAAGTTTAATTCGCTCGAACAAGTTGCCCGGTAAAATACAAAATTGGCAAAGTTAAATGGAATTAGCCGAACGATTTGCACTGCGGAACGGGTGCATTTCAAGCAAACTGAGAGTTGCAAGCTGACTTGGGATTTTTTGCAATATTTTATTTACTTTGTTTGAAATGAGCTTTGAATTGTTTTACTATTGGGATACTTAGTTTACTGAAACAAAACTTGAGCGTTTTAGTTTTGTAGAGTTAGTTCCCATTCACACGTAACACACTTTTCAAGGTGGTAGAACAATTTGTGATTCAACTTCGACACCATCACCACCTCACTCATTATAACAACAGTGTTCAGCGCTGCTAAGTTTTGGTTAACAGAATTACCACATTCTGATACACAGGGAGACATACTTGTCTCCCTGTGTATCTCAGGAAAGTGTGTCTCCACCCAGCGATTGACTATGTCCTACTGCTTAACCAAAGCACTACATAATTAGTTCTATATTTTTTCTACCAAAATAAATATAATTCATAATTTGTTTCGTTTTCGTTTCTACAAAAATTGACTTCAAACAGACAGGGCAGCCAGCGATGTCCTCTTAAATAACGCTCTTTCGGGTTTAACGGATGAACTTAATAATTAGTTCAATATTTGGTCTATCAAAATATACATAACACGTACGCTGTTCTGTTTATGTATTCATAAAAAAATACTTAAACTATAACTGGCAGCCAGCGATGTACACTTAAATTACGCTCTTAAGTAAAACAAAATCTATCTTGGCCATTAGTTCTATATCAACTTTAAGTGGAGACAGACATCAGGCAAGACTGTGATCTTGTCTGGGGTTGATTATATATGTCCATGGACAGTAGGGGCCACTTACCATCAGGTGGACTATACTACTCATGGACATGTCCAATTAATCCTAGATCTTTAAGATAAGAGCACTACCTGAGGTCAGCTGAGTTGCCCTGCGATTCTGCAACCCCTGACGACTAAGATGGAACGCCTTGGGTAAATAAGTTTTCCTAACCCTTTTTTTTTATAACATGTGAGTAGCAAACGAGCTTGCAGTCAACCTGATGATAAATGGCCACTGCCGCCCATGGACATTTCTAATCAACCCCAGATATGATCACGGTCATACCTAGGGTTAACCAAAGATGCGTTGCTACCCCTGAGGACTGAGATGGAACGCCTCGGATAAGCCTGTCTCCCTGACCACACCCTTCAAGCCAGAACACAGCAGTGCTTAACACTGTTGTTATAAGACAGAAATAGGTGTGTTAAATATCAACTGTTAAGTCTTTAATATGTTACAGTTTGAGTACCACAGTTTCGATAAATTTTCTTTGTATTTCTTTAAAAGTGATTGAACGTTCTTCTGACTTAGAAATGCGCATAATCGAAAGACCCATAACGGAAGTCTCCCCCTGTTCCTCATCACATATGGCATACGTAACAATGAGAAAATTAGTCATAATTTAATACATGCACTACAAGCTGTCACGAATCAATTTAAATCTCAACGAGCCCCATGACATCATGAGGTCAATCGACAGGTTGACGTTAAGTAGGTAGAAACTCGAACCGGGTCAAGTTTACGCAGAAACGTTAATGTTATCTGCCTTTGAATGTCATGTAACGTTGATAAGTTATTTCCTTCAGAATAAGGCAAAACATGATTTAAGTACATACATTTAGGTGCGAGCTACAAGCTGTTCTCTGTTCGTCAAACACATGTTAGTTTCTTAGATTGGTATTTATTTACTAGCATAAAGGTATAGTTAGAAATATCAGTATTTAGACTTAAACTTTGTAGACAATAATTTAAAAAATTTGCTTAATAAAATAGCCATTTTAATGTCAACAGATTGTCCCCCTGCTGGGCAGGTTCACCCTTAAGAGGGTTTAGGCCATACTTTTAATGTTTTTTGTTATTCAAATATCAGCTACCGTTTAAGAAAGTGATAATTAATTACTAATATGCACATAACTTTGAATAAGTTTACCTACACGCGTTGTTTTTCTCGAGTAATAATTTACTTCTAATACGCACATAATCTACCTACCTACCTATCCAATCCAGTGATAAGGAGTTGCTGCATCTGTCTTATCTCATCTAAATTTTCATTTGTGGTGACTTCGATTTACAATACTATGTCGATCGAAGTATGGGGAGTTTTAGGCTAGGGTGCTCCAGGATTTCCCTCCCCCCTAAACGTTAGTTGATACTAAGGGAAATAGTGTGTATATGGTGATCCATATACACACTATTTCCCTTAATAATCTGAAATTAGGAAAATATGACAACAAATAATTAATTATCTAGTGCAAATAAATGTCGCGACTGACTTCCTTCTCCATTCTAAAATTAATCTATCTTATCTCGATTCCTAAAACAATATTATATAACTAGAAAGCAGTATGTAGTATTTATTACTTTCTAATGAAATGTTTTTGTTTTACGTAAGGAGATTGCAAAACTGAATTAGGAGCAAAAAAGAGGAAACAAATAGCAAAGGTCAGACGTGTATCTAATGCTAATGACCAAAATGATGTAATCGGCAGTAGTGATGGGCACTAATCGGTCGATTAATTTCAATCGACCTTGCATGATCTCGGACCTAATGATGAAGACAAATTCTAATTGACGGCGCTGCATCAAACCGTAAGAAACCGCATTTTTTAAAGTGAACATGCAGTGCTTCTAATATTATGTTCCTAATAGTAATAAGTTTACTGATTTACAGTTTAAGATACTGGCATATAAGTACCTACTAGAAAAGTAATAGATACCGTACTTGATTTTGTTTTCTGCTGTTGCAGTAGGGAAAAAACTTCATGCCGGGATTAAAACTTTGTCAAAAAACTTTGTAAAACTTTGTGTTAAAACTTGGTAAGTAACAATGTTCAGGAGGAAGTACAAAAACTCAAGTAAGCAGAATGTTTACCTCGCCCACTATTCTAATACATAGCAACGCAATCTTATCTAAGACAAATAGTCTAGCCTTCATTTAACAACATATGACTAAAACCTTTGATCTTCTCTTCGTGTTAAATTTATAAATAAATAATTCTCAATAAGTATTATGCAAATAGACACCGCTTAAATTAAAGAACATGTAAACAAGTACCACATAAATATTTGTGCCGATGTCTGGACCGAGTTATAGGTACTTGTAGATCTCCAGATGCACGAGATCTGATATACCACATCTAATGGATGTTAGCACCGATCCCACAAAAACAGCATTATTTAAACTTTTCAAGCAAGATTGACCCTTGACGCGAAGAGCCTCTTGGTCAATGTTGCGTACAGAAATTTTGATGTAGCGTGTAATATTGTGGCCGGTTGTAAAATCGTAGGTGTGCTATCATTATGTCAGAGCCATCAGACAAGTGTTGACAAGGCCGTGCAGTATCAGGTAGCGAGATTTGTGTAGGTTTAGTAATTGTACAGATTATAGAAGTAATAACCAGCGATTTAGTTGTTCTCACATGAAGATGTGAGGAAAATATGCGTCCTGTGACAAATTTATCTTGTGTCCTGGCGTAGATAATATAATTATATACAGAGATTTATATTTTGATTATATAGACAATAATAGACCATTTTATCATATTTTTGTCCTTCTTATACCATTAAACAATTTTGAAATTTGCTGGACTTGCAAATTGCTTGTGCGTTATCCTACTGGAATATAATTATAGTCGTCTATCAATTGTAATATAACAATAATAAGAAGAATCAATCCATTAGTTTGTTTGTAGTATCAAAAGATATTAAAAATAAGAAGAACAGAAGGAAATCGGTTGACAAACAAAAGAGGAAAATGTTCTTATCTTGGAGGAATGGCAATATATTCCTCCAAGATTCACTTCATATTTAAGGCGGTTTGTTAATATAGACCAACTTTTAACTTGCGATTAAACGAAGTCGCACGTCTAAGTGAGTCAATAAATATGATTTACGCGTAGGTGTTACCAGAAACTTGGTTAAAAATGAATATTAAGTCTAATTTACATTCTGTTATAAGATACCACTCCATTTAAATGTGGGCGAAACGGAAACTTAGTACGTCAGTATCTCCTAAGAAATTGATTGTAATTCAAAGGTAAGGTAAGTTGTTGCTAAGTAGTTGCTTACGATACGAACGTAGTAGTATTATTAGTGTTTGTCCAGCAGCCGTGGGCGGATGAGTTGCAGAATGCCGCCCGCCCACCGCCAGGCTACGGCCTACTTTGATTTTGTAACTCGGCGCCACTCCAATAGTTTATGAACGCCTGGTACCTTACTGTTCGCTTAATTTACATATTATTAGATCAATCTTTCTAATTCAATATGAATATTACTTTTTCTTTCACTATAATCATAAAAGTAAGTATGCTTCCTTGCCGTAACCCTTTTTATGTTTCACTGCTGGGCACGGGTCTTCTCCCACAACTGGAGCGCTGGCTTGGAGCGTATTCCATCACGCTGCTCCAATGCGTGTTGGTAGAGACGGAAACGGAACGGACACAGAAACGTGCCACTAGCGGTCACCCATCTTTCTCCCGACCGCGCCCAACGTTGCTTAACTTTGTAGATCGGTTAAAATTTACGCAATCCACAGGGCTATGCGCGCTTCCTTAACCCCGTTTAAACCAGAATACAGTGGCGTTAAAACTATTGATGAATAAAAATAGGATTTGCGCGTGGACATGCGCGTCCCGTCTCGTCAAAATAGGTCCAACCGTTTAGAAGATTACCTCAGCCAAACAGACAGACGACGAAAATTTTAATTGCAGTTTCGATATAGGTATCGTGTATACTTTCATATGTGTTGAGTAAGAAAATGTTATTTTGAGATCACAAACGGATACTTTAATTTTATTTATTTGTATAGATTCGTTTGATAGCTATATCCCAAAAGCCAGTTTCTTTGTTTTATTCCGTCTAGGTTATTTACGCAGATTTTTATAAATATTACTAATCACGCTAAGAAGTTATAAAAAGTATAGTTTTATGTGGAACAAGTGCCTTATCTTGATATAACCCGATGCACTGGGATACCGTCGGCACTATTAGGCTTGCTAATATTAATCCAGATCATGAACACACAATGCTATCACGGCTTAGTTGCTAGTTGAATTCTAGATATAGGTGTATTATGCCTATGTAGATCTAACCAGCTGTTTATTGTGACTATGTACGAGCAATCTTTAATACAATAATCCAAACATTCAACCCCTTAGGGCGCGTTCCCTCTACGTCGTAACGACAGATAATCGTGTAGCTTGAACGACATGATTTACTGTAGTCTACGACATTTTTTGCAGTGACGACATATTGACAAAGCGACGTCAAACGATAAAATGTCGTCGTGATCCAATAGGAACAGCTAGATACGATAGTCGTTAAACGATAAAAAAAATTGACGACAAACAATCGTTTTAATGGGAACAGCTAGAGGCGACAGTCGTCCAACGGTAAATTAATCGTTACGATATAGTGGGAACGCGCCCTAAGTGGCCATTGCCCATACACACTTATAATCCCAGATAGAATAAAGGTCTTAATTGAGGCTGACCACGGATGAATTTCTACCCGTGAGGACTAAATTGGAACGTCTTAGATAATGTCTTCTTTCAGACCAGAATATAACAGCGCAATGGTCCTTTGTAAGGTAAGTGGCGGTGGTGCCGTCGGAAGACCCACAAAGCGTTATCTTTAGAATATTGAGTGATACCAGAAGCAAACAATTAAGTAGCAGCGCTGTGAAGGTGTTTGTTCCAAACTTCAGCCAACTGCCCTGAGCTTGACTTGGTAGTTTGTTTGCTGCAGGAATGTTGGCGCACACAAACTATGTACCGGTTTATCCAGGATGGTACAGAATCTGTAGTAAAAGTTGTTAGGGTAACTAATGTAGTAAAGTAATGAAGTATGGTGTGTTAGGGAGACATAGTTATCAGAGGCGTTCCAACTCAGTCCTCACGGGTAGCAACGTATCTGTGGTCCATCCCAGATAGGAACGTGATCTTATCTAAGGTTGATTAAAGATGTCCATGGGCGGCAGTGGCCACTTACTTTTAGGTGGAGTGCATGCTCGTTTTGTATTTTGAGAAAATAAAATGAATAAAATATATATTTACATCTTAAGTTGTAAATTCATATTTTTAAACCCTATGCAAAAGTATATTAATAGAAGTATCTATCTTTAACTGTAATAGAAACAAATAAGCTACGTAATATATGACTGTTGGTAAGATACAGTACAATATTACTGAGAGCAGCGCATGGCGTTGTGTAAATTAGAATATAAATCACGTTACGTGACGTTTCATTATCATAGCTTTAAAATTTTGACAAGAGTTGAAATTAAAACTGATATGAAGCGAAAATTAAATTGTAATGAATAATGACTGCAACTGTCAGTAGCCTTTGTTAAAACTCCTAGCAACGGGAGGTCCGAGGTTCAAATCCCAGGCACCTCTAATCTATACGCACAGAAATTAATTATCACTTGATTTAACGGTTACAGGAAACATCTTGATAAACCTGCATAACTGAGAGTTCCTAAAAGGTTTCAAAGCTAGATTGACGACCCAGATGGTGCAATGGTTAACACGTCGGCCCGCTAATCTGAGGGTCCTGGGTTCGATTACCAGCGAGGCGGAAATTTGAATGATGAGTTTAAATTATCGTTCTCGGTCTGGGTGTGTGTCCTTGTCTTGTGTGTTGTCCATGGCACCCACGACAAAGGGAATCCTACTGTGAGGCTATGAGTGTGAAGCATTATTTATTATGTGACGTCTACCAATTCCCACATGTTCAGCGTGGCAAACTAAGGCTTAAACCCCTCTTACTTTGAGAGGAAACCCGTGCCCAACAGTGGGACAATAACGGATTGATGACTACGACGAATCACTAAAGTACTTTAAATTTCAGAGCCCCGTTCCATTACACATATCTAAATTAATTGCATTCAGAGACGCAAAACCGACTTCGCTCTGAAATAACATAATCATTTGTATTTTCTACACAAAATAATGATATCTACCGCCGCCTGCGTTTCATTTCTCATATTCATTAACCACACTATCATTATGCTAACCATGTTTTTAAATCAAATCTGCGCTACGCCGTAGACAGCTACGTCGTAGCAACCCCGCTACGAGTGCTACGAGCTACGTGAAAAAACAGTTGGAATGTAATATTATGGAAATTATATGTCCGCCGACGGAATAATACGCCATCGGAAATATTTATACAAAGCTGTTTTCTCACTGAGCGCTTATTTACGTACGCTTTCTCTCTGGAACTATTTTTAGAGCGCGCATGATGGGATTATTAAAGAAATATAAGTATTATGCGTTGTATGTTGAATTTCGGAAGTTTGCATTTAAAACATTTAGTATAAGCAGTTAAAAACAATCGAATGCTTAATACAATTATAAGTTCACATATGCTCAACAGATTTAATTAAACTTAATTATAGTTCTTTGAAGTATGTGGAATTCACTTCACCGTTAGGCGCGGTAGACGGCTTATTGCCTAGGACTGAGAAGAGATTTGAAGGCCATTAATGCTGTAGATGTAGTCGATTGAATGTTTTGATGGTATTTTAATTGAAAGATAATATTACTAGAAACACACACACAACCATTAGGCTATCACTGCTCGTATGTATATAACATACGAGCAGTGATAGCCTATAGTGATAGTTGAAACTTGGCCTCTCAATCGAGGGGTCCGAGGTTCAAATCCCGGGCATGCAC
>DWLZ01000473.1:0-10296 GCA_018251995.1 Urbanus velinus | reverse complement strand
TTTTTAAAATGGCTATTATAGTGGCTATTTTGCTATTTATTTACACATAGTGAATCTATTTACAAAATTTTCAAAAAAAAAAGCATTCATTTTAAACTTCTTAAGCAATAACCGCGGAAGCACGTGAAGGTAAATCTACAAATAACAGAAAATCCCTCCTCATCTGATATACTTTCTAAGATTTTCGCCATTCTTAGGACGTAACGTCGTGCTTAAAATTTATAAGCGCCAATGAAATCTAATATAGCGACCATTTCTATGGGACAATAAAATCGCAAGCGAGTTTCACCGAACGTAAACCGTTCGGATCAGGAGGGTAATTCACTGAATGACATTTCGTCACTGTGCTCGACGTCGAGCTCACCTGTCAAATAAAAACTTTTAATTTTGACAAGTAGTCATATTTTGTTGTCAAAGCGGATGACGGATATCATTAATTTTACTACAGGATTCCGATTTCTCAAAAGAGAAAAATCTTAACGTGTTTATGCATTATCAAAATAAGTTAAAGCCCAACTCGACGCTAGCGGAGCGTAGAGTTGGTTGCTATTTCTTTAGTGAATTACCCTGAACGTAAAACACATAGCGGGTAAGTAATGACACCTATTACTTGTTGGGAGCAACAATCATGAGCGTTTCCTTTTCGATCGACATCCGGCCAGTAAACGGATACGTCCGAGCCGGCCGTCGCCTTAGGTGCATTGCGGTAAAGCTGATTATGTTAGTTTTTATGATGCACTGTTTTGTTTTTTTTTACTTTTGAAATAAAACATTTGATTGGCTTATGTAGAGTGGTAAAGTATTTATTCCAGATTCTAATAGGAGATTTAAAAGGATACAATGATTAGGTTTAAACGCATGGATCGAGAAATATAGTATTCAAGTGTTAACAGTTAAAACCGACTTGATTCTTTTAATGAGATGCGATGACTCATTTATCTTTTAACTATAACTGTTGTTATACTTATTTATGGAACGTAATTAAAAACGGATGGTCTTAACGACATTAACTTTACATGAAGAGATCAATGTAATGTGAAGAGGCTCGGATATAGCTTTTGATTAATTATGTTAATTGAAATTTAATCGCACTTTGAGTATACCGATAATAGCAAATATACTTTTTAAATCCATATTATAAGATAAACTTTTTAATATCAAATCTGACAAAATCGATACAGTTATTATTTTCAACGTAAATCATCATAGCGTAGTGGGTTAAAACCCAGCTATGCGCTGCCCCATCGGATCGAAGATCTCTCTTTAATTATATTGTTATGTCGATCGTTGGAGGTCGTGAGGTTATACCAAATAGATTATCTGTAGACGATATTGTGCTGCCGCTCTGTGAATAGCCCCTTTCATATCACTCGCTATATCAAATTCTTTTTCGGAACCGCCCGCGGTCATTACTGACTTTTGATTGCCTCTTTGTAATTTGTTGCTCGTACAAATTATTTTTTGGATTATATTGTTATCTGGCCGTTGTTCTCTTTGTTTAAGTAAGTCGTTTCGTCATTTGTTTGCTCTATGGGGCCATTACGTGTAACATATTGCTAAGCTACAAACAGCTAAATCTGCGAGTACCAAAGCTTTTTTGTTTTAGTAAACATTAATGACGTGTCATAGACTCTGAGAATTATTTTGGATGATTTGACTATACAAGTAACGATGTCGCACTTTGGCAGTCATGTCAATTCTATGTAGGTAGTTAGCTCTTAAATAAGGGACCTTGTTATAAAAATATTTTAGACTTTAGACTAAGCTATTATTTTGTAATAAGTACATGTTACCGTTGCTCTACTTAAGCATCTTCTATGCGTGTAGTCCGCGCATGTGGGTAGCGGTTAGTTGTAATACTAGCTATTAGGGTCGGTTATCAACTGTAATTCGTATAATTTGGAGCGACGCGAGCCGAAAGTTTGTAATTATATCACAAACAGCCTGCATGTCAAAACAATGAACAAAAGATACACGAAAACGCTGCAAGCGCTTTGCATAACCACATCCACTGCGCACCTGTCGCGATTACGCACGCAGTGACACGCACGTACAATGCACAGATAATCCAACTCAAAACGCAAGCCAATAAACCGCGTATTACGTTAAAACGAAGACCGAGATTCCCTTAAAGCGCTCTGTACAACGAACAAAATAACACACGCCATCCTTCACAAATGTATGCAAATATACCGCGTATCGCGATCGCATAAATGCTCGGAATTGCTTGTACATTCCCTTCGGTAACTCGTGCCGCTGTACGCCTAATTTCGGTCCACAAAAACATCGTTAGCTTCATTGAGTGGGTGACGATTTCGTCAGCCATTTGTTCTGCTTCAAATCGCCGTGATTATGTTATTATTTCGACTTTCAACTTTTGTTTTGACGACGTAATTATATGTAAGCGCATTCAATTACATCTACCGTAAGTAGACATTCCGTATTTGAACTATGCTCTTTTCTTGTGTCAAAGTAATTGCATATTATGGATTCTAATCGCTGCCCATCAATTTGAATTGAATGAAGCTACATTTTGCCCCCTAAGGGTTCAATCCGGCGAGATTCTGAGCGGAATTTATGTGTAGTCTTAGAATGACAAGCGCAAGATGTAATGGTATGCAGAACACCTACTCAAAGCCGCGAAGTATGATGGATCGGTCTGCGAGTGCCCGACAGGATACACTTGCCACATTACAGGCTATTTGTTAATATGTAAAATATATTCGCCATAAATTGCAAATAGAGATCAATGCAACACGACAAAATTGCATTGGTGGTCTGAATGTTTATGTTTTGATATTGAAAAGTACTATTTTTAAATCGCAGGAAGGGGTTTATTGTTTTAATCGTTTCCTTCTAGACATTTATGACATGAAGCTAGGGTCCGCTAATTTCCCGGATATGGGAAGTGTTTATGTTGTTCAAGATATCCTGTTGACGCTAGGCGGGGAAAGAAAAAGCTTGCTCACTTAATCATTTGACCTTATACCGACAAAAAATCTAACACAATTTTTACACTGATATTATTTTTAGTGTCATTATCAATAAATTGCACACACACATATTAGGCTCCTGTCTGTTTTCTGGCAGAGAATTAGCGTGGTAGCCATACCACATAGTCAGCCAGATACAGTCAATGAAATGTAGTGTCGGGAAAATTTTAATAGATGCGCGTAGCTGGGCGCGGCGTGGGTCGCCCCGCCCAAGAATTAGCAATTCTGTAGCTAGTTAAGTGAATAAATTGATAACTGTGATCAAATTATTCTGCCTCCCTAAAACACTGTTAACGACAGCTAATACCCGTTGAAAGGCTAATTTGCCAGCTGGAAGCAGTGTTGCCAATTTAGCGAATTTGTCGCTAGAAATGACGACTTTTGCGACAAGAAATTAACGCTAAATATTTAGCGACTTTTACAAAAAAAATATATAGCGATAATAGCAGTTTAAGGGCAAGATTTTAATTAATTGAAATACCTTATTAGCCTGAGCGACAGTTGGTAACACAAGCGGGAAGTATTTGCCGATCGTCCGTCGACAGTCGCGCTACAATTAGTCGCCCGGGGGCAGAGACACGACCTCGCGTGCCTCTATTTGACATTTAGCCCGCGACCTTTCGTTTATTTTGGGGTCCGCTCGACTCCTACAAGCATTATTATTCAACGCATTATCTAAAGTTCGAGTTCGAACGGCCCACGGCGCGCCCACACAGACCAGACAAACTAGATCTCGTATTATTTATTCCCGGCTTTATTGTTGCGAGTTTTTTGTGTCGTGTATCGAGTTCTCGGAGTAATCGGTTTGTTTATTGCTCGAGATTTTGTCGGTTACTGGAATGTTTAATGTTCAATGGCTATTTTGTGCTCGTCACTCTTCTTATTTACACTTACCAATAAAGAAAGTTATAACATTTAGGTATTACTTATTTATAAATATGATAAATGTTTGCTCACGTCGAATGAATTCGGGTTGTTATCATTTGATGATATCATTTGCGTACCATTATGAGGGCTGAAAAAACTTTCCTTAATCCGCATCAATTTATTTCCAGTTTAACTAATTTCATAATGGACTATTACATATTAACTAATATCATAATGGACTGGATAATTGCTGCTGGCAGCAACACATTTAAGCTAGACATTTTTTTCAGTAGGAAGCTGTCCCACGGAAGCAATAAATTACACAAAATTAGTCTTTGGTCTAATTACAAAAGTTTCTTCATTTAATGACAAATCTCGTGACAACAAAATCTTTTGCATTGTAGTTGCATCACAAATATCCTTAGCTGATACCGGGTATTAACCATTGTTTCACTTATCTCGCCCTTATTCCTAGAGATAATACTCACTATAAACATCGTCGTGATGGTCAACAAGAGAAATCTTATAGATTTCATGTTGTACTCCGCTTCCGTCTTCGTGAACTTCATTTCTTGGCCGCTCGGTATCTTCACCGTCATTGTAACAAGACTCACACACAACCTGAACTGATTGTTCCGGGGACAACACTGAAATGACTTAACTGATAAATTCACGTCGACTGATAACGATTGTTTTCTGTTTGAAAAGCAAATAAGGCTATTGCCTTTACATCTCTGATATTCAGACTAGACAGATATATGCATATTATCTACATTACTTATGAGGAATTTCTAGAATACCTGATGCGCATTTAATGGAAAATTTATAAAAGTTTACCTAAAAATGGTTTCAAATGTGCGCTCCGATGAACAGTTTCAACGTGAAAATACATTCAGACTTAAAGTTGACAAGTTGGCGTGGCCATTTAGTTTAATATAATGGACACTAATGGCAAACGAATGCTATTGTCCATTAGCTACAGTCCATGACGTGATTACAAAAGCAATAATAACAGCTATTTAAGAGTGTTTTTAAATATATAAACAAAGATTTATAGCTCAGATTTATCTTCAATGTTTTTCCTTGAGTTTTGTAGATAAAATTATATACCTAGAGTAGTACCTATCTATAGTAGTATTTATTTCTACTTTATAAATGCACCAAAAGTACTACTGTGTTCTGGCGTGAAGGGTGTGGTAAGGGAGACATAGTTATTCGAGGCGTTCCAACTTGTTAAATAAGTCCTCCGGGGTAGCAATGCATTTGTGACCAACCTCAGGTAGGACTCTGTTCTTATCTAGGGTTGTTTATAAATGTCCGTGGGCGGCAGTGGCCACTTACCATCAGGTGGACTGCATGCTCGTTTGCTACTCTAATGTAATAAAAAAGGTAGGTATACCTACTTCTGTATTTAATACAATAATGAACAACGGGTAAGTGCCTAGTGTTAATAAAACCTTCTCTAGATCTAAGATAAAATACCACTATAAAATGAGTTTACCAAGGCTGATGTTTCAGCACTCGAAGTTGTTGGATAAGCAGGACGGCGCCCGGCACGGCCATCGAGCTCCAGCATTCTGGTTGTGTCCGTTGCAAAATTTGGACCCATCCAAGTAGCGATTAGAGCGGCCACCGGAAGATATTTCTGGCCTAGTGGGTAAAAATAATAACCCCATATTTCCTTACGACCGTAAGTAACGTTCACGTGAAGAATTACGAGATACAAAATAAGATTATAGGTATTACTATTTACTTGAAATCTTTAGGTTGATCTCTTTGTGATCATTTGTAACTGCACAATGTATCTATTTCTGTCGTACAAGCGAACGACAGAGGAGTAAAGCAACTGTCTTTTCTTTGGTTGCAATATTGTGCATGAGGTTTGATATTAAAGATGCACCAAAGTGAGGCGTTCCACCTTAATCCTCAGGTATAGCGACGTTTCTCATCTTCTTAGATATATAGGTACCTCAAATATTTTTTAAAATTCAAGTGTCAGTGGGCGGTAGTGACCACTTTCCAGAAGATGCTCGTTCGATACTTCAATTTAGTAAAAAAATGTAAATGTAACTGATTCGTTCGCTTATCATATGTACGTACAAGCTTATCTTTCCACCTATTTTAATCCATGAGGTTGTGCCTTACCTATATACCTTCTGTCTTATCAAAATTGATGTATGTGTTACGGATAGTGATAAGCGGAATGTTATCGATAAGTACTTACACATAATAAATTAGGTACAATTTCCTTTAGTATAAGAACTTTTTTTCAATATTATTATTTACAGTCTCGGGGATTCACTTTATTTTTTGTCACCGTTTCGGTTCTCATGTCGTTTTGGTACCGTCAGGTGCGGCGAAAGCATCGCTCGCCGAAGACCCCGATGGGACAACGCGCTCGGAGAATTTCGGATGGCGTTCCCGGAGATCGCGGAAAGCGCCGAGGACGGCCACCGGAGAGGTTTTAGTGTGGTAAAAAATCCCACATAACCGGGTGTCGCTCCCAAATTTACAAATTTCCCCCTCGTCAACAAAAAAAGTATCACCGTCTAGAGTGCTTGATGGAAAGAGCCCGTGTGGCTTCCTAATTCTAGTCCATAATAAGATATTGTCCTTTTGAAAAGTTACTGAAATTGGCGAATATGGAGGATATTCGCCAATTTCAGTCTTTAGCAGTACCGGTTTTTTGGGCGACGGCGTTGCCCGGTGCGCATGTCTACAAAAACGGAATATCTTCCACTTTATGAGGCTTTAAGGGCGCCAAAAGTGTAACTTGCCCCGGCGCACAATTTTTTGCGCCTTGCCCGCGGCGCATACGTGGCTAAGGGCGGCCCTG
Organism: Urbanus velinus; assembly: GCA_018251995.1. NCBI lineage: Eukaryota > Metazoa > Arthropoda > Insecta > Lepidoptera > Hesperiidae > Urbanus > Urbanus velinus. The sequence goes on along the minus strand of DWLZ01000473.1, from coordinate 3,600 downwards.
TTCGTCAGCTCATTGTATATCACCTGACGATGACTGAAAAGAACATGTCCTCAGGCTACTAAAGTACCAGTTTCTACCTTACTAAAGCAGTATTAAGTGTCCGTATAACAGTGACTACGATCCAACGATGCTGGGTGTGACTAAAGTATAATAAGTGATAGGTATGTAAGGGTTAATAAGTGTATCATTGATTCTAATAAAAATAAAACATCCTTGCAATATTATTGGATAACTTTATTAAATAAAAATACTTTTTAAAATACTCTTCGTCATAAAATTGTTTAAACGTTTACTCGTACTAACCTAAATAAGTGACTTCTATTAAAACTGTTATAATCACTAAAGAATGTGCACAATTTATAAATGGAATGTCAAGATGGAACGATTAATGTTAATTTTAACGAAAAATTTAAAAAACCTTAATTTAACTACTATATCTAATGCACCAATTCACAATACTTTTTGTAGTTATGAACTATTAAATTTTTTATATGTTTACAATGTCTTAAATTATGTGAAAATATACATTTATAATATTTACACATGTTTAAATTTGGACAAACTATTCTATACTGATTTTATCAATAATTTAGTATGGTAACTTTCTCATCACTAACGCAAATACATTCCTTAAAATGAATTAAGTACCGTACAGCTTTAATTGTAAGATCACAAACCTATCACATTTTGTGTTATAAGTAGATGCTAATTTGTTTCAAATTTCACTGAATCATAGATAATGTATTTGAAATGGCCGCTCAATCTTATCTAAGATTAAATCTATTACTTTATTACTTATCTGTGGTGCGTAGCTTTTAACCTATTTATTTAAATGTTCGTAGCGAGATCGCACGACATATCGCCTAAGCTGTGGTTTGTCCATTGAATGGGACGTAGACCACAGGGGCTTTCTTCTCATCACTTGGGTTCAAGGAAGTGTAGGCGTTGATCATACGCTCCTGGATCTCCCATCGCCTCCTCTCGCGCAGGGATTTAGCCTTGCGAATAGAGCTGGCCAGCGAGAACGAGAACACGATGCCAATAATCTGAAAATGATAATAATAGGTAAGTATAATAGGGTTCCGATTTTACACTTTGGGTGAAGAACCCTCGAAATATAATAATAAGACTTTTTTAACTCTCAGAAGGAAATTGAATAGGTAATACTTTTCTGGAAAACGTAGAGAATTAGGTATGAAATTCTCTTCTGACACCTACCCATAGCTAATCGATTTGGTTTTTGAAGAGCCTGTCCTTTGAAAAGTTAATTTCATAAAATTTAACTAATTAACATAGAGATGATATGTACTTGAACTAGAGACGCTTTCTACGCTTTCTACACTCATAGCCCCACAGTAGGATTTTTCCTGTGTCGTGGGTACCATGGATACACAAAGACGAATACACAAACACCCAGACCCAGAGCAGAAATCTAAACTTATCAGATCTCTATCTGGCCAGGAATCGAAGTCGTCAGTGTCGTCAGAGCCGACACCACAAACAACTGTTCCGTCAAGTTCGATTGCGGCCTGAAAACCGTACTGCACTTGCTAACCAGCATTGATGATTGAAGTATTGACTCTTAAGACTTTTGGAGTTATTTATTATTAAAACATTTATAATGCCCAGTTGTGTATTGAGGTAATGTAGGAATAATTAAAAAAACTGGACAAAGTGCACAGGAATAAGATTTCATTGGTTCATTATTTTAAAATTCATAAAAAAAATATTTATTGCGCGCCATTTTGCTAACATAGACTAAAACATCCAGCAGTGACTGTAAGTAGAATTACGTCGCTTTCATAGTTATGTTACTAAACACAATAATTAATAAATTTAATCAAACGAAAGTTTTTACATCTTTAATTACAAAAAAATCTCATAGTTTATTTTGGAGCACCTATTTTTAAAATATATCGGTTTTGAATATAAAAAAGCTATATAGGTTAATTAATTTCTATATCTTTTTATATTAAACCATACACGCAAATCTTTTAAATATGTACCTAACTCTATTATGTACTTATACCTTATATATTTGTCATTTTCAATTTCACGCGAACATTTGCGTATGGTGTAATTACACGCTGCGACGCAAAGATAATAACTACTCAGATAAAAAGCGCGATATCTAACATCCATGATAACAGCGAGTGGACGGTTCAATAATACAAGTGTCAAGCAATATGGTGTAAGGATCGAGTCTGAAAAGTCGCATTTCATCTGTGATAGTCTTCTGCTAAAACCCCTGTAGGTTACAGATTAATGTCCATGCGCAGTAGTGTCCAACTGATTACTTACTATCTGATGTACTGAAAGTTCGAATACTAGTATTTTTTTTACGAGGGGGAAACCGTCAAATGGTACCCGACGCCATGGGAGCGACGCCGGGTTATGTGGGATTTTACTTGTTTAATAATTACAATATCGGTTACCTTACCATAACGTTCACACTAGTAAGTATTGAAATATTACTTACTGGTCTAATACGCTCTAATATGCTTATATAATGATTGTTATCCAAAACCAGTTTCCCTTACCCATATTACTGAACTCAAACGAGAGTAAAACAGAATTTAGCTATTTTGGATTGTATCTCATCATCAAAATGATGACGTCGATGCGTTCCATCCAAATCCGATTCATCTTAAGAAATCATTGTCAATCTATAGGATAGTATATGTACCTGAATAAACGCAATAGTCATAGCCCCAGCACCCAACAGGCCTGCGCTCTGGTAGATCAGGTAAGTGACCCTCGGCAGGCAACCGTTGGCGTACAGCTTGATGCACTCTTGGACCTTCCGGCTTCCGTCATCGTAGTAGTTGTTCGCGGCACAGCAGGAGTACGGCACGGTGATGTTGTCCACGGAGATGCCAGACATGCCGGACGGCGGGGGCACATCGCTCCAGTCACGGTAGCTGACCACTCCACAGCAGTTCAGCTGGAAATACAAAATAATAAATCAATAAGATGTAATACAATTAAAGTTTCGGCCACAACATTGAGTCAAAAACCCCTGATCTAAAAATACCAAAGATCATCTTTGGTTGGCATTACTTTACGATCTATTTGGCTAATGCAACATGTAAAAATTGTCTTTTGACTATAATATCAATGAATCCCTCCTAAACACTATGATTTTCAGAAAATGGCAAAAATAATGCGAATGATAAAATAAACTTTAAAGTTAAGAAAACCGTGACTTAAATGCTAATTCAACTTACCCTGTTCTGGATGAAGTCAAATCCATCCTTAACCTCGTCATTTTCGTAGTAGTACGGGAGTGTTTTCGTCAGCTTGACATCCAGCATACCCTCGACCTGGGCCCGTAGGGTGTACGCCGTGATTGCAGCTGCGATTTCCAGCACCAACACCAGCGAGAGGATCACTGCAAACTGTACCAAAATACTATCAGTTACAATGTTATTTCTCAGATAAATAAAGTAGGTAGATCTATCATTCCTAATAAACAAATGTCGCCATTTTTAAAATGGTCGGGCTATAAAAGTGATTATGTGACGGTAAATATACAAAGGTGCTGACATGAAACCACGCTAGTTTTGTGTAAGTGTGTGCGTATAAATACATGAAAGTGGC
>DWLZ01000472.1:0-10300 GCA_018251995.1 Urbanus velinus | reverse complement strand
TCGTGTATACTTTTATATGCATTGAGTTGAAAGTTGTTATTTTGAAATCACAAACAGACACTTCAATTTTATTTATTTGTGTAGATGAGTTGTTATTAAACTTCTTCTCCTTTATCATTCACAGCTCTGCATAGCTTACGGCACAGGATGTATCCCTCCCAACCTGCACTACAAAGTACCCAGAGACGGCGTGGCTGCACTGTCCGAGAAACGATTAAGGGTTGTCACTGAAAAAACCCCTTGGGGACGAGGCATGAGCGGCGTGAACAGCTTCGGGTTCGGTGGCGCGAACGCTCACGTGTTATTGAAGAATGTTGCTAGGGATAAGGTGCGTATTCTTATGTTTGTCCTGTTTAACCCCTTGGGGGATAGTTTTTAAAAACTTCTCTTATTGCTCTTTTACGTTATTTATGAACCGTCTGTGCAAATTTCGTTTTTCTAGATTATACATATTTGGTTGGTCGTTGTCTTTGAGTAGATAAATATTCATTTTAAAAAATATGAGTATGAACTCATCTTTAAATAAGCAATTTTCGTACAAATTCTTTCGTGTCCATAGTTTACTACTGTCCATAGTATCTACTTTTACCTCTGTTTAATATTATCAATTTTTTTCATAACTTTTCCAGGTCAATAACGGAATGCCATCAGATGACCTGCCCCGTCTCGTCTGTGCATCAGGTCGCACGGAATCAGCTGTAGCCAGGATCTTGGATGACCTGGAGTCAAAGACTGTTGACGTGGAACAAATAAGATTGTGGCATGCTATCCACGAAGAAGATATTGGCGGACATGTTGTTAGAGGCTACACTCTACTTGGCAAGTATAGAAGATTCTGCGTAATTTAAGGTGTACCTCAAGGTTCAGGTACAAAGGTCCAAAGGTTGGAAGAATTCAGTGAATACTCTACTCTAATACAGACTGACAAAGAATAATAGTGGCCAGATCAAGCCGGATTTTATCAAACCATCCATAAGACTCCAAAACCCTTAACAGTTCTTTCCTATGATGATGTTCTTCTTTACTATGATAACAACTAAATTCGATGGCTTAACATGCATTTCGACCGCATCTAATGTAATTTAAAAATTCAATTATTTTGAGTGCGGGAGACAGTGGACCTGCGCGCTTCAATTTAATTATTTTAAATTTTTTATCAGATTATCTTACCTATAATTTATTGATGTAGATTTTCAATTATTTAAGTTATTATCTTATTTTTAATTCTTGATTCTTAAGTGAACTTTCTTAATTTTATATCTCTTACAGGTTCAACACCTACCAAGAGCGTATCCCTGGCGCGAGACATCCAATACTTCTCGGGAGTTCGTCGACCGGTATGGTTCGTGTACTCTGGCATGGGTTCCCAATGGCCACTTCTTAAGAGCCAAATCATCAACATACTCTTATGCAAATATGTAACAAACTCTATGGATCTATAGTTTTGTCCAACAATGCATTTGGGCGGGACGAGGCCAAGCATTTACGGGTTAATTAATTATTCGCTCCGAGACGACAGCCGAGATGGATGGTCGGCGACAGCGCTGATGCGGACATCCATTGATCATAGCTGATAGTGTTTGTATATCTATGTAATCCTAATACTTATGGCATTAATAAAACAAGATAAACTATTGTAAAAACATACGGGTTTAATTTTCTTTTACAGAGAATTTAATCTAACAGAACGGTTCTATTTACGTAGCTCGTTCTTTAATATGTGAAAAAAAATTACAAAATTCTATTAATATTATCACTGTGGAAACACTGATTTATGTCTGACTGGGAATCGAATTTGGTACTCCGCGTGTCAAATAAAATGGTGACTACTCCGCCAATTCGTCAACATACATATAAGATTTAAGTAGCAAGGCAATAATACTATAACTATGAATTGAAATAACAGACAAACTAATAATAGATTTTATTTAATGCACTCAGTGCTAAAAATAACTTACTAAAACTAAAGCATGTATTAGTAAATACTTTTTGGAAAAACACTTGAATCTTTTATATCTGAACTCAGGTTCAGATTAAAGTTTCGAAGGAGTTAAAAGCAAATCTCAGTTCGTTGTCAAACTCCCATTAGTTGTCGAGGTTATAAATAATGTAGGTACTGACAAAAATTAATATTTCAAAATGATGAAGACGGGATTACTTTATACTTTAAGGTCTAGGTAAATATCTACAGAGAATTAACTTCTTCAAATTGTGTAACTATGAGGAATTTAGGTTTTACAGTTAATTAATAAGTAAACTATTCATCATATTAGATTTTACTTTCACTGCACTCTTGCCTCATTATATGCTTTTAATTAAAATTGTACGTTACATAAAAAAATATATAATTCTAATTTAAGAATAAGTTCCTTTTCAAGCGAATACATTAAGCGCGTATTCCTATAAGTCTTAAACACAAAATTAAGGATTTTAAAAGCATCATTTGTGTTCTTACTTAAATAAATCCATGCGTGAGCTAAGTTTTGCAACCTAATTTGAACATAACCTACTTTATTTTAATTATTAACTTGAGATACCAGAACATATACGTACGACTGCAGTTCTGTAATGAAATGTCTAATAAGCCACCGAAGATAGAAGACGAAGGTAGAACACGACTGTAATGAAATGTTTAATAACCATCTTTAATATCTAGGTGTCTGGTTTAAGCCGAAGTTTCGAGTACGGATTTAGTATTTACGGATTAGTTCCGGTTTATTTCCGGATGGCTTTCCAGACAGTACAGATAAGTCAGGATAATTTCGTAATGTCACTTTAAGCACAACGCTCGCCGCACAATCTGGTACACGACGGTATGCGACCACACATACCGCCGTCCTTCCCGGGGTCGCTGGCTGGACGGTTCGAGCTCCCACTCGAGCCGCCCGCAACCCCAGCCCCCAATTAGCAAGCCCCCTTTTAGTCGTCTCTTACGACAGGCAGGGGATACCGTAGCCCTATTATGGTCCCAGGACTACAGGGACACTTACATTTATACCTACGGCCTCGTTGTGGGAAAGTACATGAGCGCGAGCGAAGCTGCGGATAAATACTAGTATTTCATTAACCTATAGGTAGGTAGGATCGGACATAAGCAAGAAACTACAATGAGTTTTGTAGCATTTCATTGTTTTAATGTATTATCACCAATTTTGAAATCGGCGCCAGTCTTGGGGCACACGAGACATGCCATGCTCATGGTGAAGAGGGCCTTATATTGTTGATTTCATTGTACATCTACTCGTAAATTCAATATTAGCTTGAACCTGTACTTTTGAATGAAAGACAAAATTTTTGAAAGCTTTTAAATAACTTTAACATCGAATTGTAACTTACCTGTTACTGCATTATTTTTTGCTAAGAAGCCGGTTAATTTTTTTGTTATCGTAAATCACAAAGTGGCAAGGTATAAAAAATAACGGTGGCAAGACACCGTCTACCTGCGCGATGCCCGGTCCCGCGCTCGCACCAACATATGAAGCCCTACGAGGAAATCCTTCGTGAGAGAGAAACGCCTAATAGGGCAAAATAGACTTTCTAAACGAGAGCCGCGCGGGAGGCGGCGCGCGCGCAGTGACGTCACGCGAGGCTCTCCGCCGGTCACGTGACGTCCCGGCGCGCCCTTCGTCCTTGCGCCGTGAGAACCGGCCGCGGCCGCCGCGCTCGCCGCGCGGGATCTGTGTCGATGACCCCCCACCACAATTGACTCCTTGAGCCATTGCGGTACACGTGTTTTTTAAGGGAGATGGAATCACCGCTACATATATTTAAAATACATGACGTAAATGAACTCGTCGAAACTCGAAAAAACGTAACCAGATAACGATAAGATTTGATGGTAACGTCATTCATATGCAGCTAATGACAATCAACGTGGTCGTCAGTCGACGTATTGTTGATGTACCGGCCGGCGCGAGGCCTTGCCCTTGCTCCCGGCGGCGTCGTTCACATTCGCCATCAGTCATTGTGTAGCAAAGCTCGCAGGGGCGCGGGGCGCGGGGCGCCGGGTGCGGGGCGCGGGGTGCAAGTAGCGCGTGTCAATCAGCGGCCGCGCAGTCATGTGACTCGGTTTAATTACAGCTTCCCTCCCGCGCCGAGCATCCCCGCATTCCTCGCCGCCGTCCATCACCATCGACTGACATTCCTAATTAAATATTATGGCTGTTTTCTATAAATGTTTCTACATCTATTTTAATTTAGGTCCAAAATCATATTCTCTGCCACCAAGTCTTTACGTTTGTGCATAAACGTAAAGAATTGGTGGCAGAGCACACGCTCTTAATAATATTTGAAGGAGGTAAATTGCCTGTGATCCTGCTTATTTGTATCTCATGCACACGCTTTAATCGAGGCATTCCAACTTAGTCCTCAGGGGTGACAAAGCCTCTGTAACAAACCCATGGTGACTGATCTTATCTGGTGTCGATTATCACAGATGTCCATGTCGGTGGCCATCAGGTGGACTGCATGCTCGTTTGCTACTTATGTACGTATTATAAAAAATATTCGGATAGGTCTGTACTTACTTTAGTATAAAGTGTACGACTAAGACAAACGTAAGTTACAGAAGTTACACAAATATGACTGAACTTTATGAAGGATTCAATTTCAGTTGAGCTTAATAAATTGATAGTTGTCAATTTAATCAAATCACAGCGTGTTTATAACAAGTTGTAATCCCGTATGTGAGCGGGTCACGTAACAGTGTACGAGAAGCGATGCGGATGCGTGTGCGCATCGGCTACGCACACGCACACACGCTGGTAAAAGCACGTGACTGCGCCGGAAACAGCGGGCGGTGCGGAGGGGAGAGCCTTTCGCGTGCTGCCCCTGCCCCCGCGCCCTGCACCCCCGCACCCCGCGCGCCGGGCGGCGGCACCACCGTCACCACTCTCCCGGTGAACCTAATTTATCATACGGTTGACTCGTCACTTCAACACAGTCCTCCAGACCAGTGACGCAGGGCTGCTTTGTAAATGTCATATTCATGTCTGCCAGAATTGTTGTAAAAAATAAGAAAGTTGATTCTGTTGCTTATTTTAATGATACGATAAATGAGATAGTACATTAGAAGGTACACGAGCATTTGTTATCATAAAAATTGTTTTTTAAGTTTATTTTTTTTATGTAAAGCAATGTGCGTTTCAATTCAGAGATCAGACAGACGTTCCTTCAAACCCACTCAATTGATTGATGTGAGTTTGGAACTTCAAAAACTTTTCATTTATAGTCACTATAATGGGAGTCACTATGATGAGGAGTTGGAATTACAAAGGATTAAGTATGGAACGAAGACTTTTAATAGATTGGCATTAAACGTAAACATTTGCTTCTAAGTCAATGCGCTGAGTGCCATATTGCATTGCAGTATCTTTGTCTGGTCTGGTGGCAGAGATTGGAGATGGAGTCTGGATTTGCTACATGGTTCGTGAGAAGTTTAGTATAGTAAGGTAATGGAAACATGATCTTAGCCCTGTTAGTCGTAAACCCCATTCAAAAACTAGTAATTTTTACTGTAATGTAATATACCACTAAATGTTAAAGTAATAGAAGATTAAGTAAGCTGAAGAGAAACTAGGGAGTGTATAAAATATCAGTTGGCTAACAACTTTAATTCCAAGTGAGCGCGGCGGCTGGCCATCAGCCCCCAGCCCCTGTCCGCAGTAAAGAGTTCAACGCGCGGCGGCGCGCTGCAGCTCGCCACAATCAATCCCTCAACTTTTTTTAATCACACTTCGTAAGTTGCAAATGCATTTCTTTTATATTCATCTATAGTTTTATGTAATGTATTTTTTAGATATGTAATCATAATTACACAATGTGCAATGAACACGGCTAGCTACAGCTGCGTACGCCCAGCCTGCGCCCACCGGCGGCGGGCACGCGCGCGTCGTCGCGGGCGGCGTCCGCTGACCCCGCGCACGTGGCGGCGCGACGCGACGGCTACATTCACTTTAATATTAATAATTATGCATAATTACCGTTTTTTTTTACTAGTACCTACTTATGTTGCAATGTCATTGTAACATACCTACTTATAGCTGTTTAACTAGGCCAATGTGAGCGATAGTAGCAGCCTGTGCCTCGATGACAGATATAACAGAACTAAATAAATTATTCCCTATTTTCCCTGTTTGTCCCTGTAAGCTACGAGTATAATACGGTACGTAGTTTGAATCGCCATAAGTAATTCATTGAATAATTTCAATCATACAGCGTTGATTTATACAGATATCGGTCACACAACCCTTCAGTTAACGGCAGACTTTTGCAAGTGTCTACATTGACTTCGATCAAATCCACGGACAACTCGTCCCATAATACCGGCGACCAGAATGAATGAATTACATTCCGGGACATGAAATGCATGCGCTGCGCTTGAAGGCGACAGGCAAAGGTAAAGTACGAATAAAAATAAAAGCGGGCTGAAAACCGGTACTTTGGATAACAATGACATCACGCTGGACAGTTGCACTCACCGACCACCGACGTCGGTAACTGCAACATACTCGCCACAACTATACAGGAAAATATCCGTATATTCCCAACGGACCGGGCTCCGTCTCTACACTACTTGTATGTATTTCTCATTTTATGAAACTTTTGTGTTAGCGCTATAAAGACGAATACCGAGCGCGAAGAATAAATATCTTGGCGGTATCGAGAGTTCATTGGGGAAAAATGTAATCTTACTTGTCACTAATCAATATCAGAGACGAGCCAAGAGGCTAGCGTAAAAAAGCTTAAGCTTAATTGCAGCAAAAATCTTATATAATGTTATAACGCCACAATGTAGTTTATAATACTTGACTATGTGTACCGATCATTTACGATTAACAAATTGTATTCATTAAATAAATAGTTTTGTTTCATGTTATAAATAACCTCTTGTTAATTGATTTATTGAATAAATGAATAGGTACATCTACGTGTGGGAAATAATACAAGTAAATTGTTTTAATTGCAGAGTTAAAGTGTTTTATTTATGCAGACACACCGTATCTCGACATTGTCAGTAAGTAGCGTGTCTTGTCGGAATTCAATGTTTATGTAATAAGTAGAGTACCGTATACATGATACTAATCGCGATAGATTCTAATCACAACATGTTGTCTAAGTGTCACATTGTGTGACTGAAGCGGTTCTGTTAATGTATTGTGAGTTGTGATTGGGAACCCCCTCGTCTCTTTTTTACGTTTCTTACTCAATGTACTTTTTCTCCTTCCAGAATTGCTTAGGCAGTAGAGATCTATTTTTATATAGGTAATTATGTTAAAGTATGCCAAGCCGTATAGGATGTACCTAATGCATACCAAATAATAATACGTACCTTCACACAAATACCTACTCTTATTTATATAAAACTCTCGAAAACCTTTAGGCTCCTTCTGACGCAATCGGGTGAAAAACAGGAGGTTCAAACTTCGTTTGTCGTTGTTATTTTTGTCACTCGAATACTTCGCCATTTATAAACCGGGTGGTATTTTTTGCATTATTTTGGGTGGGGGTATACTTTACGTGTGGGCCCATTTACATTTAAACTATAAGTACAAAAGATATGGGAAATAAATACATAGTATATTGGATACGCGCACAGGCCTGCTCTCACAACGGGGCGAGGCTTGGAGCGTGCTCCGCCCAGCTGCTCCAGCGTGTTGTTGAAGATACATGTTAGTGGCCTCCTAGTGTCGGATGTGTTGCCGCCGCCCACGAGGATTAACGACTGCTATACCTACAATGATAACAGTAGCGATGGGCGATTGTTCGAAAAATAATAATAGAATCAATCGATAATCGAAAGATACAACATTCGAATGTCGATTTATTCATATTCAAGAAGCATTCGAATAAAAATCGACGTTCGCTTAATAATCGGCGTTCGAATAATCGACGTTCGATTAATCGACTAACGAAACAATTTGGCACGGGTCTCCCCTCATAGTGAGAGGGATTTAGGCCTTACTCCACTTCGCTGGCCAAGTGCGAATTGGTAGACTTCACACATCTTTGAGAACTATTTTTTTTAAGAACTCTCAGATGTGCAGGTTTCTTCACAATGTTTTCCTTCACCGTAAAGCAAGTGATAATTAATTTTTAATACGCACATAAGTCAGAGTTGCGTGCCCGGGATTTGAACCTCAGACCGAGGGATTGAGAGGCCAAGTTTCAACCATTAGGCTATCACTGCTCGTTGCTTTATCATATGGACTGAATGCTCGTTTGCTACCATACCTATTATAGTTTATTAAAAAAACTGTTACATTAAAAGTAGATTTTTTCCATAACTTTAAAAATAAGTGTTTGTTACAGGAGCAGTTTTTTTTTCACTATTTACTATTCTCCAACATTGAGTTCATCTCACAGTTTCTAGTGACAAAAGCTTGTAAAAATCGTTAATCCTGACGATAATAGACAAATATTAGACAAATTCATTAAATTATTATTATTGTCATTTGTCATCGGCTTAATATTAAAAAAAAAACATTAAAAATAGATTGCTATTGATGGTTGTTATCGAACCCGGCTTCGTATTTGACACACATCACAATACTTTATAAGCGGTTGTGTATTTAACTGTCATGCAAATAGGTACGTAAATTAATTCTATGTAGATAAACAGTTGGAGAATTTTCAAACATGAACATGATTACGTAGCCGACGCTCCTCGTCAGCGCGCGCGCCGGCGCCCGCGTCGAGTGCGCGCGATAAGCCGCCACCGCCGCCACCGCCGCCACGCACCGCGCGCCCGTCCGCGGCCGTGTGACTAATCGCTTATTTTGTTTACTATTTTACAAATGTAATGAAAATATTATTTTCCTCGTTACTTCGCATTTTTCGTAGATTTCATATTATGACACAATAATTATAATTATCGCAGAAAGCGGTCTTATCTATAAGGTCTATAAGAAAAATACATAGAGAACGATATTTTAAACAACATTTATATAAAATTTAAATTTTACTAAAAGATCCAATAATAATAGGATAGTTTCGTTTGCTCTCTGGACCTACTTTTTTAGATTATTATTGATTTACTCCTACATCATCGACATTCAATAGATTGTTGTTGAACCATCAATGAATCATAATAAATATTTTGTCATCAGCGACAGACGCTCATCGTTGTGAAATTTCAGCGCAATTCGACATCGGGAAATGGGTGCTGGCGATAGCGCAATAGTTCTATACATTCTATACGCTCACAGTTTGATCTTATAAATTAATCTTACGTCGATAAAAAATATTTTAATATTACAAGGAAGTAAATAATATAACTTATCCATGGACTCCTCTAGAACAATAAAAATATACCTACGTCATATTTTAAAAATAATTACTGTATTTTAGCATAATAGCTGCTGACAAACAATTTTACATAATAGGTAAAGATAAGTAGATATTTATAATCACTCACAATAATTATAACTAAATGACTAATTTTGTACTTACTGTTTTTCAGCATAATTGTACAAGCGACTAGTGTGTGCGTTATCAAACTTGTAATTGTTGCAATTCTGCGATATGCGATCCAGCACTAGTGGACGACGGTACTCCATGAAGTTCTATTATGTTACACTTAGGTATACATAGGCCTACCTGGACTAAGGGGCTTATAACTTCTGGATCGTCGAGATAACATCATTTCACATAACTTTGAGAAATTTCTTATTAAGTATGTATATCTAATAGCATCTGTTACATTTCCTAAAAAGTAGGATCGTTTCAATCGAACGTACAGAAAAATCACGTTGATGCTTTATGTGTAGAAATTCATCGGTGACGTACCTACTTACAATTCGCATACATCAGGTTGACTTTGAACAGAAGCCAATTGCTTATTTAAGGCAATTGCTAATGAGCTTGATAACGATAATAGCTCGTGCTATGAAACTGAAACTACGAGGCAATGCTGAATTTACATAGGTATATCTTATATAATATATTTATGCGAGCTCTTTCCTGCGAGCTCTACATTTCCAAAACGTTACAATCCGGTTTTTTTGGATCATGATATTTGATGACATAGGACGTCATTTGTTATCACTAGGTCATGATGTTTTATAGTATGTACATATTAATGAACCTAACTCAAAGTTTAGGTAAAAGCGTATTACGATTTTCCTTGAATTTATTGTTCGAATACTTTCAGGTAATAATTGGCATAATTATAACTGTAAATCGTATTTCCCTGATTAATATTTTTCTTTTCTTTTTAATTAACTGATAAGGAGTTTTTTAAATAAATAACGTTTATACGGTAATTAAGTTAAATCAGCTTGTAGTGTAAGCTAATGCCATC
>DWLZ01000471.1:0-10300 GCA_018251995.1 Urbanus velinus | reverse complement strand
TCCAAGAGTTGGCTATAATATCGTCCCATTAAACAACACTACTAATATCACAAAATTTGCGGTAATCGTAAACATACGCAAAAGAATTTTATATATCGATATAGATTAAACACTATTTTCAGTCGGACATCTTCAATGTCAAGCTTTGGACACTGGTGCTGAGCGCAAACTGATTTGTGCTATGTTGGATTTTAAATAATTCGCCTTGTCTTTGATCATTAAAAATTGACATGACATTTAGAATAGATTTGTCGTGTTTACCACATTGCCTCTTTATTGCACTGCTACAGGGCCTGGTACGGTCTTAGAATAATGGAAAAGACTGATCATGCTAGTAAGCTACGGGTTGAAGATTTGGGATATTTTTAGTGGATTTCAGATAAATTAGATTTTCTAGCGACGTATTTAACACTGAGTAGAATCTTTTATCCATTACAAAATAATTATTACTTGCTAAAATTATGAAGAGGGATGAAATTCTACATGTCTGAAAATCATCTATCTAATATTTGATATCTATACTAATAAATAAAATTGAATGTCTGTTTGTGATTTCAAATTAACATTTTTTTACTCGATGCATTGAATGTATACATGTTACCTATAACGAGAATACATTTTCTTTTTGTTTGTCTGTCTATCGGTCTGTTTGGCTGAGGTAATCTTGTAAACGACTGTACCTTTTTTGAAGAAGGCTACTTAAATTTTTCAAAATCCATTAGCACGCGTTTCAAGCCGTAAATATGTAGGTATTTAATTTTACTTTTTAAACGCGGGTGAAACCTCGGAGATCAGCTAGTTAAGTATAGAACTCGAGAAGACTATAATCATTATTATTAAGATATAATGCATCTACAATAGTAATCATTATATGTGAGAAAGTATTGATAATTATTACTGAATACTTTATCCATTCACCTGTATCTAGGCTGTTTCGGAACCAATTATTTGATAGAGTTAAATAATTAGCACTCTTGGCCATTGTTTTCGCATAGCACGCCAAATCCATTGATAAACTGTCACTTCTGGGATCTTATCTGCCATGTAATGTATATTTATGTATGAAAAATGCTCTCAGAGAAAATAACGTGCCAAGTAATGACTCGCTTTAGTTGTTTTATTTTAAATGGTTTTGATAATAAATTAGCGGAACATCCGTCACTCTCTTTTTGGATATTTCTCTTTAAACACACATACGTGTTTACTTATTATTTATCTTCATTTGTCATAAGATAAAAATGACATTGACTGATTTTTTGCATAAATAAAAATCCAGGTGTCTTAAGTAACCTCGATATATCATCAACTTCCTCGCCTTTAAGTAAACAAGCGCCGATCAGAAATCAATCAATGGATAAATCACATCCATTGTCCCCACCGTAAACCGAGTTAACCTTGAACGCAAGATTAAACGAGACATAAACGTAACGTCTGGCCACAACGCCAATCTCAATTCTAAAAGTGGACACGAACTTTGGCAAGTATAGCATTTTAATTTCAGTTGTTCATATCTTGCCCCGGCGTTACATCGCTGCATCCCGTTCCCCGTCAACATCAAAGTGCCCCGCCCTCGTCCTACCCATTTCGAAATCGAACAATTCGTGACTGGTGAAGTATGGGACTTATGCTTTCCGTGGTTATCTCTTACGCGGGGGCCCTGGAGGCGATCGAGTTCTTACGGCACTTAATCCGTGGCATCTTACCGAGAACAGATCCGGACTTCGAAGATCTTATCCAGTACTACAACAAGCTACTACAAAACTCAGCGAATCCGTCCCACAATGATTGGATAAGCGCATGCGGCCAGGGATATCTATGTTTAACAGAAAACAAAGACGGAAAACTTGAATCAGCTGCAGTGAAATACTACGACGGCCAACCCAGTTCCACTGCCATATTGTTCTCCACAAAGATATCCAGCTTTGGTCAAGATTCACTTGAAGATTATTCTCACGCAAATTATAATTCTGAAAGGTATACTCTGACAAAGACTAAAACGATTATATCCAACACATCAGAGTCCTTTAGTGTGGGTACCAGGAGAAGATCACCAACGTATAATGAATACGTTTCAGATTCTGTTCCTTACTCATCCGATTCTTCCGAGGGTAGGGATCGCAATGCCAGAGAAGCCAGCAACGAGAAAACCCCGTGGGAGGAAAGCCCTCTTACCCCTACCTCACCACTGCCAGAGATACATTTCCAATCCTATGACGAAGATAAACCCGGAAACGTTGGTTACAGCGAAGAATACTTAAGGTTAATATACATTGATGCCCAGCACACTTCACCTGCACGTCCACGCGTACTGCATTCTGTAGTGACCTAGCTACATACTTCAGTCATTAGAGTGAGCATTTTTTCATAATCATCAATGCACGTCTAGAAAGCTACTTCCGTTCATGAACCATTGCCTCTCCTTGTACTATAACCAACTCATGTTATTTTGTTTAAGATCACTTGATGGCATTAAGTTCCGACCGTTGCAACGTAGCGACCCGAGTGGCAGGCGAAGGAGTTTCAGAAAGCGTCATTCGTCGTCATCGAACTCTTCTAGAGAATCGCGAGCGTCACGCGAAGAAGAAGTAAAGATGTTCACGTCACTCGAGGAAGCTGAGTTTAAAAACATGAATAAGGAAGTATTCACCGGTTTCGGAAGCAGTCCTAATCTAGCCGCGCGTTCTCATTCCAGAAGTCGATCGAGGGAAAGCTCCAGGGAGAGGAAACGCGAATGGAGCGTGGAAGCGGCTGGTGGCAGTGTGGATGATGACAAAACTACAGAAACAAAGCCACTGAACAAACCAAGTCTTGATTCCTTCGAAGAGAAAGATGAAACGAAAGAAACTAACGAGGTAAAAGAGGATGCGGATGACGATATTGATTTCTGGGGTAACGTGGAAGATTAGTGCCGCTTACTGTGTTACAGCACGATTGCACTGTTTATTAAGCTTCAAGACAAGCATGACTGAATTTAAAGACATTAAAGTAATATGATTCCTACCTTGTGTTTGTTTTAAACCCTTGTAGTTATAGTTTTGTGATACCTTCCCTGTAGACGGAAAGACGAATTAAACAAGCTTTAACGTATGGCTTCAGAAAGCGAGAACCGCACGCTTATAAACGATACACGTAGATACAGTTCCCGAAATAGCGAACATTGTAAACAAATATATTCTACACAAACACTAGCACATTACTGTCAATTCGATATCTTCAGTTAAATGTAAATGTGTAATTTTATGTAAACAATACAATGTGAGTTTCGTATACATCCAAATAAAGTATAAGTACTTGATTATAGCAATGATGAACACATTTGCAAAAACAAGGAAAAATCCTTATGAAAAGATATATCTATTAGCTGTTAATGCATTTGAATTAAATTTCTATGTAGTTTTTGTTTTATCGTGGTAAGTATTAGTAGTTTTTTTTTTAATTTACACAATGCAGTAACACAGATATTTGAAATCTAATAAAAACTCAATAATCTAAATTGTTTTAGAAGCCGGTAAGAAGTTTAAAGCGATGTTACTCTTAAAATTAATAAGAATGTTGACATTAATTTTGACTTGCATAACATATCCGAAAATACTCGCATGGGGAACCTCGACCTAGTTGCTCTTATTGGAGATGACGCGAGCTGATCTGACCTTTCAACGCGTGCTATGGGATTCTAATGTATTATATGGATCCTTCTATTAAATCCTTTGTATTTAACAAATTAAATTCAAAACTCGTAGGTGTCAATGTTATTACGCAATTATTTAGAGTTATAAAATGAACAGCAGGTACGGAATTTGCCATAAATAAACCCTTAGTTTGTAAAACATCTTAAAGCTTCTCATGTGTGAGATCCTACGATCTAGAAGTATCATTTCTGTGGTAGTCTTCAGATATGATTAATTTTATTGTATTTTAATATTTTTATTTATGAATTCTTATAAGACATGAATTGCAGCAATATCTTCTGTCACACACAAGGACAGCGTTACCCTTAGTTCTAATAAAATTACTGGCTGAATAAAATCATAAATGATTTTGGCGTAACTCCAAAAACAAATGAATACTAATAATGTAAGGTATGTCCTTCTTTCTTTGGATCTAAGATATATTATGGACCGACACATTTTGTCCATAATTTTAGTATCTCTTTATGTTATAGAAAACATGTCCTTCTACATCACATCTACAATTTGGTCTAGATCCTGTGATTAGTCTTCGATCAGTTCTGTGACATTATTTTCACATTTCGAGTGAAAATTAAGATTTTTCTACCACAATGATTTAATAATTTTGGTAGATAATAATGATAGATATAATACATATAAAGGGATCTGCTCATTATCGTTTTCCACCTAACCACTATAATCCGTCATAAACAATGTCACTTCACAAAGTGGGTGTAAGGTTACCTTATTGTTAGCTGCTGGCGCAACTGCCCTGTGGTTTCCATTGGCAACAGAATGATTGGCATCGTAATCTACGAAATGAGCTTCCATTATGTCAGGAAGTGGGTTGTGTAATTTTTATTAATATATCATGTGGAACATACCGTATGTGTAACGTACATGTT
The DNA here is from genome assembly GCA_018251995.1 of Urbanus velinus. Classification (NCBI taxonomy): domain Eukaryota; kingdom Metazoa; phylum Arthropoda; class Insecta; order Lepidoptera; family Hesperiidae; genus Urbanus; species Urbanus velinus. Next base: position 5,727 of record DWLZ01000471.1, on the reverse strand, counting down.
CAAGAGCTTCGAAAATTGTTTAACGAACCCTTTATTTTTGATAGTAACGCTTACAAATTGCATAATTATAACAACTTCGTATATTCTACCAGTAAAGATCACATTATTTCATTAACAAGAAGTTACTATAACGTCATACTTTGTAATAACAGAAATATTGCATTATGTAAAATATTCTTATCAGAACAGCGTATTGCCTAAAATACGTCGTTATATTACCAATTGATAAAATCATAATAAAAAATAACAAATATGTTTCGCAATAGAATTAAAATGGTATTACATTGAACAGTTGACATTCTTGTATCAACTAATTCTTGGTTATTTACTCTTCAACAAGACCTCCCACAACTTGATTTAACCTTAGAGTGAGAATAAAACCCTACGGTGGAAAACAAAAACAATCCTGAGTTTAAAAATATTCGACGTTAACAAATTACTTTTCAGTTGGAAAAATATAAATACTTCATCTTCACTTTATTAGTTTCACTTTCAAAATGGCGCTGACGACAGAACAGTTTAAAATACGTTTTACGTGCACATTCGCTTTATCATTGTATGTCATTAGCCTCAGTGGCATTTCCATATATATCTATACTTATATTATATATCATCGTCTCAGACTTTTATTAGCGTTAGCGAGCTTTTACAAGCTTTACCTGCAGTGAATTCTAAATATATTCCCAAATTATAACTTTGATATTCCACAACCTTTCCATACGACATTTAATTGAATGCAAGTCCTCTACTAATTCCTGCCGCTCGATTTTAAATTTAAATTGTATAAGTAGTATTAGTATAAAATCACTTGATGTGTTGTAGAATCTCTACTTATAATAAAATTGTAACAGGTGAATGCCTGTACATTGAAGAAAACGAAAAAAAAAATACATAGGGAGTATTTGTTAATGCAACAGAAGCCAAAACGACAGTTATTTAAAAAATTCTCTGCCTGTTTTAGTGTACTCACATCATGCAAAAAATATTGTGTAGAATTGAATGCGGGTTTCACCGATTTATAGCTAGAGGTCTAACTTAAAATTTAGGCATAGACATATATAAAAAAAATTAACGGGTCTATCTGTACATCGATCAATATGCGTTATTTTTGCATGCATAATGGAACTGGATGAAATTTGGTACACAGATAGGAAAAACATATAGGCTTATTTTTATCCAGGGAAAATCCGTGGGATAAAATTTGTTTTGTTTTCTCGCAGTGTCGTAGACTACTTTTTATCCCGGAGAAATATAGTTCCTGTAAGCTAAACTTGCTTTATAATAGTGAAAGTTTGTAAAGAACTTCAGAATGGTTGAATGGATCTGGATGAAATTTGGTATCGACGTTTCATCCATACTAATATTATAAATGGGAAAGTAAGTCTGTCGGTTTGTGTCGTTTTCATGGCTTACTCTCTGGACGGACATATTTACAATTGATTACGCAAATATTATTTAACGGGTTTTTAACTAAAAGCTAGTTAAAACAATAAAAATCAAAATAAATTACCAATCGAATTATTTTCTTGAATTGCCTTAACGCAAAGACATACATTAAAAGGTATTCCTTATTACTTGTATTATATTCCCGGTCTCTTTTGCTTGAACATTATCAGAGACTCTTATTCTTAGACTAGAATGATTCAGAGTGACTGGATTGGCAGATTTTATACACCCTTGACAACTTTTTAAAGGAGTCTCGAACACGTAGGTTTCTGCACTATGTTTTTCTTCACCGCTAAACAGTGATAATTAATTTTCATGAGTAATAGCTACTTCAGGAGCATAAACAATATATTTTGGAATGTGTAATTCATTCGATGCCATCCAAATTGCCTCTCTCCTTTCTATTCTATTTATGTGCCGTACCGGGTTTCTTCGTAAGTATCTAATTTTAACAATACAGTAGGCACTGGAAATGTTGCCAAACCGGCTCTATAGACAAATCGTAAACAAAAAGTGATTTTTTAATTTGACAACTCGCGTTATGTTTAGATTTTTAAATAATTTTGTTTTTGCATGAGATGCGTGTTTACCTATCACGATAATGTATATGTATTTCATAATATACACTGTATATTATGAAATATTACATAGTTAAAAATATAAAAAAGTTAATCTATTGCTACTTAAAGTCGTTAATCTGTCCATAACTCGTATTATTTATATATAACCTATTGTTTATTTATAAAATTCCACTTTTGGTTTCTGATCGCGATAAATGAGACTCGATTTTAAATTTAAACTATTACCAAATTAAAAATAAAACATGCAAGACGTTTTAAGTATGAGACTCACTAAAGTTAATTACCTGAAGTATACGAAATCGCAACTGGATGCAAAGCTTCGAAAAGTGAAACTGTAGTGGTAATGATAATAGACTTACTGTTTTTAATTTTGAATTTTAATTTTAAATTTAAAAAAAACAAGCTTCTTAGAAATCACTCTCATCTAATAGGTAATCATACCACGGGTTCATATAAAATAAAATCCGCCCTCTTGGGACGTTTTACATATTGGGTTAATATTATTTCATTATGATTAGTTATCATACATTTTCATCCGTTTCTAACCTAAATGCAAATTTTCAGCCTAATCGATTTGAGTTAGGTAATCAGTTACGTTCAAAATTCAGTCGCATGAATTGATCTGCACCCGCTAATAACTGAATCACTACATAGTATAAAACAAAGTCGCTTTCTCAGTCCCTATATTCCTATGTATGCTTAAATCTTTAAAAGTACGCAACGGATTTTGATGCGGCTTTTTTTAATAGATAGAGTGATTAAAGAGGAAAGTTTATATGTATAATAACATCCGTTTTTCTATAGTATATTTAGTATCAGCATTGCACCCATGCGAAGCCGGAGCGGGTTGCTAGTAGTTAATAAAAGCTTGAAAAACCATTAATTACTATAATTTAATTTAAAAGTTTAAATAATTCGTCATACGTCTAAAACGCAGTGGAGCTTTTAATAGATTTTTTAAATATGATTTTAATTACTTTTCGGAATGCAATATCATTGTTATGCGTAGTAATTAACGAACAGTGATTTTACTTAATTCATTCTTGGCGATGATTGACTAATTAGAGCAGTGAGTGACGAGCAACATTGTACAACTATTTTTAGAGACAATATGAAGAACATTGCTCATATTATTAGCGTTAAAGGCAAATATGGTATTCACCAAAGCTCTATAAGGTAAGATTGTTTACTACGCGCATAGTTGGACTATATTAGTCGTCTGGTGAATTTCCAAATAACTTAATAGTTATTTACGTTACATTATTAAATTATGAGTTATATGTTAATTATTATAACACATTCGAGTTTATTTAAGAGTGGGCGTGTATTTTGCTTTAATAGTTAGTTTCAGTTACTTGTGAATCGTGAAACATTATTGGTAATTATTTATTTTCATCAAAATAGTTTACGATAGAATTTTCTTTTTGAATAATAAATTTATAGGAATTCGTTATATTTAAAGACGGCGTTTAGGAAATTATTTATATCCTGTATGAATAGCAAATACTTTGAAATTGATTCAGCATGATTCATCAACAAAGTAGATCGATCTTCCAAACTACCAGGTGTTCCCTATCGGCGTCACGCAGAACCTCACAAACGTAAGCGAAATTTAAAAATAAACCAATGAATGAAGCTCTGACCAAGACCTTGCAGCAAGGTCTAACATCGACCGGCTTAGCACGTCTAGACATTCCGAAGGCTGCGGTATTTAAGGCACCAGAAAAAAACATCGCGAACAAAACATATGTCACTCGCCACGAGCCGGATGTATTAAAATATCGAATTGCTTCTTCCGCTAAACATAGCGATGACTTATCTAACGTTTGTTTTGAATCTAAGTTCAAGGAAACTCCAGAATAACTTTCATCTTCCGATAAATAAATATTATCTCTATTTTTGATAATCGCTCCCTTCTGTAGCCTACCATTAGAAGTCCAAAGCGTGACGTCATCGAAACTGAATTTATGCAATCTGTCAGTAATATCTAAACAAACCCTAATGGTTTCTCTAAACCCATTCACGAATCAAAAGAATCTGGCAGAAATGTGCCATCAATCACATCCTGGATTCTTCTCCCACGTAGGATCTAAAATACGTTGCTTTCAAAGATTTAAACAAACCACTGAAGAAGTGTTTGTTGTTGTAGCATCATCTATTTGCACAAATGCATCTTCTATTTTAGATAGATCCGTCTGTGGAACGGCAGACAGGTAGACGGCAGGCAAAATTGAAAGTGATTACTATTCTTATTCTGGTGCCAGAGGAACCTTTAGCGTTTCGAAGAGAAATTACTTACTTACCCTTCGTATTGGCAAAAAGAGCTGATAGATTTTTTTATTTTGGTATTTTATAACTATAACTTATTTATTACATATCCAGATGATATAAACATGATGTTATATGACTTAAATTATTATTTTTGTCATGTATAATAAATTTTCACTGATCTCTGAATTACAACTCTTTGATCACAATACGTACGCATAAATTACAAAACTCTCGCTGTATTTACTGACTGTAAGATTAATTGCCGCATCAAAAACAATTAGAATTCTTTCAATCCGATTCGTTTACATAATCTGCTGCATAAAGTATTTGTAGGTTAGTAGATCCTTATTATATACGTCACGTAATCATTGTTAAAATTAAATATGAAGCCATATCAATATATAATAAAATATGATCAGCTATAGATACCGTATATCTATTAGTATGCAGTATGAAGCAGCCGACGATAAATCGTAAATCACTAATCGTTAGCAAATTACAATCGAGCGTTAGCTGAATCCCGGCCAAGCGATAAGACGGAGTTAAACTCCGCTGCAATATTCATAACTCTGAAGCGATTCGGCCTACATTTCATGAGTGCTACTGCTTCGGATCTCCTGAAAAGTCGGCAGCTGCGTCGGGAAAACCGATCGCGGAGTTAGCGAGGGAAACGCTCGATTCTCCGGACGCTCGGAAACGCCGCCCGCGCACCTGCCCTCTCCGTCACTCATCCAAATTTAAATCCCAAACTCCCCCCACCGGCGTACGCCGCTAAACATTCTGGAATAATTCCTGCGATTCAGCCACCGGTGCTCGCCATTCGAATTCGGGTCGCGACCGCGTTCGGTGATATCGCTTCTTTCGCAAATTGGGCAGCCCCGACTCCTGCCATGGCCGACGTTGACGTACAAGTCCAGTACACCACCACCGAACGAAAGACCAGGAAGGTCAAGAAGACCTCCAAGCGTAGGGAGTCTAAGGATGGTGAGGTCACCGTCACGGAACTCGAGCAGACCAACACCACCACCTCCAACGATGATGGGTATGTGTAGTGGTGGCCAACCCTTGACCGTGTAGTGCCATGTGACGCTAGTGTCTGTGTCAGCCAAGTGTCGATTACCGATCGCGTTCGACCTTTAGTGACATGTTTCATGTGTACATACAACACAACATGTTAATCGTAGTTACTTGGCCACCCTCACATACCCGACCTAATTTAAGGTATTTATTTGAAACTTCAAATAATCAAAATGTGTTATATTGCATGTAACTGATTTTGACGTAAATATGAAGAATATACATAACTCAAATCCGTATTAAAAACAAGTATACAAATTAAATGAATTACGCAAAAAATCCTGATTTTTGATTTGGATTTTTATTGTTGAACATTTTTTGGATCACTAGTATCAAATTTCACCTTAACTAC
>DWLZ01000470.1:0-10304 GCA_018251995.1 Urbanus velinus | reverse complement strand
TAATACTAAACATAACTAAGAATTCATAGTTAACAAATGAAGATTATCATTGCTTCTTTGACTATAGTATTTTCTTACTTACAACGCAACACTGACGTCATATTTATTAATACCAAACTGATTTACTAGCTAACACATCCTTATAAAATAGATACCATCAACGAAATCGAGATCATTATCCGAATCTTCAATAGCCAAATACATCGTGCAAACGGCATCAAGTTTTACATATAAATCCCTTCAACTCAAATTCAAATTCAATATTCGTATTTTATTGCTAGTACCAAGGTTACAGAAGTACCAGCGGTTTGGTCTTGAACTTGTAACGTACGCAATGCGCGTGCGGCGGAGGGTCATTGTCGAAATCTCAAGGCCGATGCCTATCAACCTCTGATGGCTTATTGAGGTAGTTACAGACTAGTGCGAGCTACGAAACACGAATCGTGCAACATGTTTATAAGACAAGTTAACGATAAACACATACTTATCCGAGGAGTTCCGCAGGGTTCCCAACTTAGTCCTCTAGAGTAGCAACGTAGTAGTGTAGTCAACCTTAGGCAGGATTCTTATCTAAGCAGTGGCCTCTTACCATCAGGTGGACAGCATGTTTACTACTTTTTATTTAATTCGATTGTGATAATAACATACGAAATAAAGGTACCGAAATATATTTAACACAAAACCGTTGAACATTGAAATATTATAAGTACCTTCTCCAATTATCTTTTGATATAAACGTGTTTCATTTGGTATTCTATAACGGTACGACTATGTATTATTTTTCTTATAGAATACACTGCAAATACGAAGGGTTGGCATAAAGCGCAAAGACCTGACTAGTTTTTATTCTTCTAACGATCAAGCTATTGAGTATTTGGAGGTCAATGTCAAATATAAAGGCTAGACGAAAGATCTTTGTGCGTCAGCTGGTGAATTATAAATGGCTTATATATGGAGGGTAGACCGGAATTCTGGCTAGTTCTTAATGTTTTCCTTCGTCTTTTATAAAATAGGTAACTATGTTATATAACACTTTAGTTGCTATGGAGAATACACGAAATGATGCATAAACAATTAAGTAAAATATTTTGCAATTATGTTGTCTTTATTAGATTATCTACGTGAGTGATTAAATCTTTATGTTACATGTTATCAATGTTAAATTATTAATACACGTAATGTTTTCAGTTTTTAAACTATTGTTGCAATGGTTTGCTACAAGTCGACGAATACCTTGTGCGTAGTCGGAATGTCGGTGCCTGAGTAAGGGCCCAGAAATTCACCAAAAAGAATAAACTTGAGATTCTTGCGAACGGAAATTAAATTGAATATTTTGTGGTACAATGAAATAATTTTGTTAACGAAAAAAACGCGTTCTACGATTGCGAAGATTAAGCTGTGAATGAATAATAATCTCATCTGACAATATATTTTTAAAGCGAGATTTTTAGTGGTGCCAAAACTAAAGATTTCAGGATCCATCGTCTTCCAGCTTTATGCATATAAGGTTGTGACAGATTATGGTCTCTGTGTCTCTCTGAATACACTTTGATAACAATGATAATAAAAGTAAAATAGACTTTATTTACTTAAAGAAGTGGGAATTATTTTGGTTCATTGTGCAATATTTGTCTTATGTAGATTGATCTCTCATAAGGTTTATACCTATTTAGACCCGAAATGTCAAGTATGTGTTCTTGAAAACTGAATGAAATTAATATTAAATGCAATTATAACATTGATGATGATAAAAGCATTTAATGCAAAAGGCGAATGATCGAAAAATGTTACTTATGGTAAAAATGCACGCAAAAGATATCTTTAAACTCAAGCTCATATTAGTTTAGTGTTACGGGAGCCATCAAATGATCAAATGTATATAAATTATGTGCGTTTCATGTCATAAAGGCGCGTTACGTGATGTTTATTATTGAGTCGTTATGGTTGAAATTTGATTAAATTTCGAGACCTCCTGAGATGCGGCGGCCATAAAATCCGACCTGAGGCGTCAGACGTCAAAGTACTGGGTGCGGTGATCTCCAAAATAGAATCATTTTCGGTACGTTGACGTTACATTCGGTTTTTGATGCAACCCTGGTATGGGCGTTGAGTATTCATTTAAGCTACTTATATTTATTTATTAAAATAACAAAATTTAGAATCCACACGAAGAATTTATATCGATCTTTTTTCAATGAAAAATTATAAATTTATCTTCTCAACGAGTTTTAATTATGTTGTTACGTCAACATTATTTTCTTGTATCTATCGTATGTAGTCCAAATTCCGACTCCACTTTCCTGTATAGTTCGACTGTTTATTTATACCTAATACAATGAGTACCTAATACTTCGTTGTTTCCATCTTCGAAAAAGAAGGTTCTACGAGCATATTGGATGCATATGTTTTTATTGTTTGGAATTGCAATGTGGATACTGCCATATGACAGTTCTATTTGAAATTCGTTATGGATGTCCACGACTTATTGCTAATTTATCAAGTAGTACGCTCGCTTACCATTCCAATAATGTAAAAAATCCAATACATTAAAGCATTATGGCTGCGTGTGTCTGACTCATCAGCCTAGGACGATTACCTTTGTAATAGGATTTATATAGTCGACTAGCAGATTCCCGCGGTTTCACCCGCGTTTAAAAATTTAAAATAATACATATTGAAAGATAAATGTCATCCTGCTCTCTCGCGACGTTGCGCGCAAGCGCATGGAGCGTGCGCTAATGGATTTTTCAAAAATTTAAGTAGCCTTTGTTACGCCTTAGATTTTCAGCTATCTTCCAATGAAAGTCCCGTCAAAATCGGTCCAGCCGTTTAGAAAATTACCTCAGCCAAACAGGCAGACCGACAATTTTTCTTTATTTATTTTCGTTATAGGTATCGTGTATAATTTCATATGCTATATTTTACTCAATGTAAAAAAAAATGAAATCACAAACAGACACTTCAATTTTATTTATTTGTATAGTTTTATAGCGGACAAATAACAAGATAAAATGAAGCAGACTAGAAAAACCGAGGGCTGAGGCAAATGCACTCCAACTCGTATACCTTGGAGAAATGTTACGATAAAAAGTTCGTGTTGGTGAAATGACGTGTAAGTACAAGAGTTCAAAACACTGATTCACGGGCAGACGATGTTTCGTTCAGCTTTTGGAGAATTCTATCTTTTGTTTTTCTAGCATCTGGTCTAGTATAAAAACACGAATATAAGTATTCTATTGTAACCACTCACCATCAGGTTAACGTATGATTAGGGGTAGGTAACCCTGTAGTTACAGCGACCAATGTGATCTGTAGTGATCAACTAATTGTGATCTACCCCACAGATATAATTTAAAAAAAGAAGATGCGTCCTTGTTTTTTGAAGTCGGATAAAAATAGTAAAGATATGTTTATTCATTAAAGATTTTATTCAGTAAAGATAAATTCATTAAAGATTTTTCAGTAAAGATAATTTTATTCCTCACCAAATAATATTAAATCATTTACTTTTAAAACTTTAAATGCCAGTATAGCGCATTTCACTAACACCAAAGATTTTCTAAGGGTTTTAAGTGACATTAAGTTTTACACGTGACATAAGTGGCAAAACTTTAAATGCCAGTATAGCGCTAACACCAAAGATTTTCTAAGGGTTTTAAAAGTTTTACACGTGACTTAAGTTCCTATGAACCCGGAAAGTTCATATAAATGAAACCCTTCACGCAAGGAGCGAGGATATAATATTTTTTGCTCGTAGTTAATCAAAAAAGAGATGTGGCGTTACAAGATTTCTTGGCAGTCATTAATATTACGAGCAATCTTTGAAGTGAGCTCGTTGACAAAGAAATGACCATTAGACGGCCGTCATTAAGTGTCCACTGTCCACGAGGTGATTTGGTCTACTTCGCACTCATCATTACTTCTCCATTCATGCATTTTTTTATTTGTTTTGATACAGAGCTTGAATATATTGGAATAGAATTTTCACAATAATATGTCGCAATACGCGATAATATAATATTATTATACTATTGTCGTAGAGCAGTATCGTAGTTTAAGTATTAAAACGTTGTCTTTTATATCAGTAATACAATACTTTACAGGGATCATATTTTAAATTTACATATTTGTATTCTACGAAATTGTCATGCTTAGGGTCCTTGCGGAGATATTTGCTAAGTCTAATTACTTCACTAGTAATTGATTGTTAAATAAAATAATTCGAATGTCAACTGAATAGGATGATTCAATAAATTCCAATTTCGCAAGGTTTCATAAAATAATTTAACGATGTCATGATCACAGAAATTTCAAGTTTTGACTCTCTTATTGATTTTTTGTAATGTTGGGATTGTCATTCAAATGATCCTGTTGTGTGAAGTTTGTGCCCGTAAAATCGTTGGTGATGATGACTTAAGAGATGCATGTAATGTAGTTTGTAAGAATGCTATTAAAATCCACTAATAACTGGCAAGTTCAGTCGGGAGTTCATCGAGCGAACCTTGTGACTCATAAATAGCCGCGTACCTGTAACTTGTTGAAGCTTTACGGAATGCGAAACATCCGTTCAAAGCTAGAAATATGTATAAAGTACCTCGCCATTGTCATCAATTTCCTTTTGCAAATGTATGCAGTGAATCGCAAAAATATGATTACGCAACATCGTGACCTCACGTCGCGGCCGTCTAGGCGGAAACGTCAAATGTTCGGCAATGGGTTCGTAGACTGCTTTATCAACATCTTGACGTTCGTGGTGGCCTGGTACCCGCGCCCACTGTGCCTCGTCTTATCGACAACGCGTACGCCATTATAAACACTCTACTCCTCACATAAAAGACGATTGTGGCGTACGATTACGCTCGCTCGTGTGTCAACCGCGCCGCCGACCGTAAGCAATAACATTCCACCGTGCGTATACCTAAAACAACTTTGATATTTCGCCGGCGGTACAAAAATACGTAATCCCACCGTCTTTTTGTGAAATCGAATAGGGATGTAACTGTCTCGTGTACAAATTATCTGCCACGTTTACAACACCACCGAAATCTGGCTACAATAAGTAAACATGTCAAATAAGAGCATGTTCAAATGTAACTTAATTTTACTTTTTACATATTGTGCATCCCTATCTGTATACGGAAGGTGAGGTGAGGTAACTAAGGTCTATGTCACTGCACCACGAGATAGCAGGGTTGATAACCGATAAGACGAATATTATCGCCCTAATGTAAATCTCGCTGCGGTTACAAAAACTGACAAGTATTGCACAATCTAACGACTTTTAACTTCAAAGTTGAAGCCTAAATGTTTGTTGTTATATTTTTAAGGAAATACGTTTATCGGTTATTTATCGATTGCATAACTGATAAGAACTGCTATTTAAAAAAATGATAACTTAAAATATAAACATCGATAAATTTTACTTATTAGAATAGGTAGAAACGTACTTTTTAGTAAGACTGAATACTTCACAATTTTATAATTCCCTGTCCATTGTCTCATAAATTTTAAGGCTACGACGTCTTCCTGAATGAATCAATTCCATTCACAAAATTACCTAGTACAGAGGAGACCGAATACTCGCATCGAACACTAAGCAGAGATGCGATATTTATAAAACGACAACTGTTGTATTATTTATGAAATGTACGACCTCAATTTGTAGGAATCCAGTGCGTTAGACGCAACCGCGGATATCGTAGCTTCGATTGTTTAACGAGTACCAGGCGTTTATAAGCTATCAGGAGCATACTAACTGGCCGAGAGCTCGGTGATTAGGAGCGTTTACCGTGAGAGTTGGCGACGGGCCAAGCGGGCCACGCCGGTGCGTTCACCCACGGGCGCACACCTCGTAAAGATAATTAACAACGATTGTTTTTATGAGCCACGCGAGGCGATACTCGACGATATTTTGACTGGTATCCCCGCTTTATTCGAGTACGTGGCTTATCGCTCATTTCGTGTGAAATGTCCCGACGAAATTAGGTATTGGTCTCGACCCGCCTGCGCTTAAAGTTTCGTCAACAGAAATGTTGCTCACTCACTGCTTCTCCTTGACCTTGAACTTTAAATACATCTGTGTATATAAGACAACATTTCATTTTGTATGTCTGTTCATTGAATATCATTGCGCAAAATTATATGGTATAAGAATATAAAAAAATAAAACTATACGAGTTCTAGACTCTTGACTGTTGGGCTGACAAAATTTAGATGTAGGAAAACATTCATATTAAGGATGTTATACGTCTACTTACTCAGACGCAAAATGAATTAAGATTGTCTCAGTGTAACTTTGGGCGGGAACACGGGCGAAAACTAGCGAGGTAATAAATCAGCAGTGTGACTATGTATTTGATATCTGAAATATCTACAAGGTTGATTAATATTTAATGTACATAAAGAATGTTTAACTTCGCTCAATGTATGTAGTTTTTTTTGTAACATACTATTATGTTATGATCTTGATTAATTAGAAAACATACGAGTATGAACATTGAACATAGCAACCCGTTCTATGAATTAAGTACCTACATGTCTATTATAACCTATACTTACATATTAAATGGCTATTGATACTAGTTCGTAAATATCCGCTTGTCAACAGACAAGTTTGGAGGGTGTGATTGCGTAATATAGGTCAAGGGATATGACATCACAGGCCTAGTTTTTCGGTAGTTCCTACTCTTGTATTCGAATGAGTTTAAAGGCATCTTACGAATTATTATATTCGGTAGTATTTTGTGATCTTCTATTCTCATGCGAATGATTAGTCTACTTTGTTTTTTTTAACATGTAAGCATTTTTTGTTTCTCTATAGGGGTGTTGTTTTCAAAATTGGGTTGATTACAGTGTCGTAAGAACGAGTTATGAAACGCTACTATGATTCGTATCTTATTCTATTCGTATTCACGAGGAATTTATATAATTTGGCTTTTTCATATAACATAAAATAGTAAAAGCAAATTTCTGCTCGATCCACTTGTGAACAATGAAGACAAGCCCGTGTAACGTCTCACATTTGTTAGCAGTGAACAGTCTAGGCTCAGCTGTACCTCGTATGTAGGAACGTGCGTGAATTCACACCTGACAGTGTGACGGAGAGCGTTGAACTATTACGTTTGGCACAAATTATCGTTTAACGTTTTTAAATGTTATTTTTGTTCGGAAAACGTCTATACTTCCGAATGACAAAATTCATGACGGCTTCCGACTGAAAATTCTTATAAAAGAAAGAAGAGATGTTTCTTGTTATGGAGTCCTGGTAGATACAAAGGCGCGGGAAACTTATTTCGTGAGTTTTCCTTGTGACAACTAGGCTAACTAACTAACCGAATCGCTTAGAATTGCATATAGCAATAGAAATAACAATAAAATATTTTATATTTTTAGAATTTTCACTTCAATATTTTAAAAGAAAATTCAATAGTAATGTGTAATAGTAAAAAACTATATGCAAACCATTTGATACAGTAGATACTATAAAGTAATTTTACTGCAGAGCTGTCGATTGACATGCTGTTTGAAATTGAGGGTGACAATTAAAATAAAAACTCATTTTCAAAATGACCCATAAACGTTTGCTGTGAATATTTGGTCAAATGGCAGACTCTTATTCAGATAAACTGATTACATATTTATTGAACGTATTTTCACTGAATGAAATGTTCATTATTGGTACATCACCATTGTTCGAAAACAATTAATTCGATATTTACTGAATCATTTTGGCTTTTCATACAAACTGAGAACCAATTCAAATTAACAATCGTCACAATAAATCAATAAACGCTTTTCAGTCTTTTTGTTTCATATATTTAAATGTTATATATTAGTTAATTGAATAAGTTAATGTGTTGAAGTGTAAAATATAAATTTATCTATAAACGCGCGCGATAAAAGGAAAAAGGGTTGGTGTAACAATTTTCGTAACGAAAACAGTTACGCTGACTAATGTTACAATAATAACATTTATTATTATCGATTTATACGTATATAACGATATTTTGATAAGATAATTATCTATCAATTATTTTGTACTATTTCGTTACTTTATAGCAGGTTTACTTACACGCACTCTTTTTATCTTACACAAATGAATCTAGCTTACGCACCTTTTGAGACCTGAATTTCTCATTACCATATGGGCGTCTTGCAAATTAAGCTGGGGTCACACTCGAGACGAATGTCCGACTAGGGTGTAGTAATCAATATTAATAATTCCCGTATGTCCTTCCTCGCCCAATTGACCCAGTAACAAAGCTTTGCATGCCAACATCGTCCAATATATTACAAATTGGATGAGCTGAGATATGTAGCTATACGTTATTTGTAGCTTTAATTTATTTAGACCCTGTCCGACGATTTCTTATTTTGCCAACATTTTTTTCTTTACATATTTTTTACATGAAAAAAAAATCCTGAATTGCTTTGGCATGATGTTACACAGGTAGATGCATATCTTAAAACTGGTCATCTAACTACCCTATTGCCTCCTACACAAAGACAAGTTGGTACAGAATAGTTCTGAAACATTTATTGGGTCCTAGTACTCCTGGTACAAACGATTAGGTCTTCAGCCAGATTGCATATTAGTTAGTAGTAAGTAGTTAGATTACTTACAAGTAATATGTATTCTTGGTACCGAGTCATCATACGAAGAATCCTTGTCGGGTCATTGACTTATTAAATTATGAATTTGTCCGATTTTATCTCGAATCCGGTTAGGTTTGAGTCTAATACCTACATCGCTCATGTTGCTTCCACGAGTAGGTCACCTACGTGTTCGGGCGTTAGGTAAACTTCAAATAACTAGTTTTGTCGCGAATGTATGGTGTAGATGCTTATCCGGAACATACGCGGTCCCCGATATGTCACGATTTTTATTTTTGGGTTTATACGGGAAATGTATATGTTCAGGAAATATTAATGTAGTAAAAAATCTACATTACTAGTTTCCTGAACATGTGCCTACTTTTAGCTACGAAGTTAACAATTACAATGTTTTTGTTGATAGAGAAGTGTAAGCTATGGATTTGAGAACGAAACGTGGTAACTGCATGCAATTTAAGAACATAATACTAATCTTTAATCTGACACCATAGTAAGCATATCAAATGATACAAGAGAATCGAACTTTATAAAATTGGGCCATAAGTTCCTTAAATAACTTTAAGATAGCATAGAGTGAGGCGATTACCTACGTCAAAAAACCCGAAACAAATTTAAGCAGCCAAAAATTTAAACGTACTGCATAAATAACCCGGCTGACAGTTACACTCAATAAAATTCGCGAACCACAAGATATTTTACGTACAACTTTATGAGCAATTAAAGTAAATACTTTTTCACAATTCCGAATTAAATCTTGATTAACGCACTATAAATTATCTTAACACTCCTGACAGCCATTCAGCTGAAGACGAGAATTTTAAATTGTAAATGAAGATGCGTAGGAATTTTAAACGTTTTGTCAAAATGCCTTTGTATTCAAACTTAGTTATTTGAACCTGCGCTTCGTTTTCAATACGCTAACGCAATTTAGAAGTAAGTACTTCAGTATCGAAACAAAAATCAAAAAGCCTTCATTAAAATAGATAAAAGAAAAAATCACTTTCTACATTCATAGCCCCACAGCAGGATTTTCTCCTGTATCGTGGGTGCCATGCCCATACAAAGAGGAATACACAAACACCCAAACTCAGAACAGAAACCTAAATTCATAAATCACATATCTATCTGGCCGGGAATCGAACCTGGGACCCAGACGGGTATAGTGACCGCTCCGCCACGGGTGTCGTATATATTAACCTATATCATAACTTAGCAATAGTATTCGTACGTTTTGCTAAACGCTCCAAGTTAGTAGAATATTTTTGTACTTAGGATAAAACATAAGAAATTATTTTCGCCTCAATTTTCGCATACTAGTTTTTCAAACGTGCGTGTGTGGAATAACAATGACTGTGAATCTACGACCTTAATATACTACGGACTCGCCCAAAAGCGTGTAAGATCTACCCATATACTCAATATCGGTATTATCCGGGACTATATGTAAGGTTATTTAAGTTGGAACCTTTTGTGGTTCAATTCAGGCGGCACCTCTGCCGCAACTAATTTTGCCTTATAATATTGTTAAGTACTGCTGTGCTCTGATTTGAAAAGTATTGTATACATACTTATATGAAGAGATCCTACTTAGTCCTTAGAAGTAGCGACTCACCTATGGCCGACATATGGTAGGATTAATTTAATTAATTAATTATTATTAATCTTATTTTTAATTCTATTTTTTTAATTTT
>DWLZ01000469.1:0-10305 GCA_018251995.1 Urbanus velinus | reverse complement strand
CTATGTTACGCCTTAGACCTCCAGCTATCTTCCAAAGAAAGTCCCGTCAAAATCGGTCCAGCCGTTTAGAAGATTAGGTCAGCCAAACAGACAGACAGACAGACAGACAGACAAAAATTTTTTTAATTGCATGGTATCGTGTATACTTTCATTTGCATTAAGTAAAAAAATGTTATCTTGAAATCACAAACAGACTCTTCAATTTTATTTATTTGTATAGACTAGCTGGTTCCAGCGGTTTCACCCGCGTTAAAAAAGTAAAAAGGAATACTTATCTAAACATAAGTAACATCCCGCGGTTCCGCGAGGGGGCCGCATGCGCGTGACGCGCGCGCGCTAATGTTTTTTTCCAAATTAAAATAGATTATGTTACGCCTTAGACATTCAGCTATCTTCCAGTGAAAGTTCTGTCAAAATTCGTTCAGCCGTTCAGAAGATTACCTTAGCGAAACAGACAGACAATTTTTTTTTTAATTGCATTTTCGTTATTAGTATCGTGTATACTTTCATACTTAAGTTTAGTAGTATAATAAGATAAAATTGAGTATCGTTAAGTATACATAAAATTCGCCTTTCAGCTTTATTTCTGTGAACAAATATCTCGTGTTTGCATTACTCGAAAAGAAGCGTAGACAAAAATAACTTTACGACGCATATTAATGTTATCTATTTATTTACTTCCTGATCGATTAGACCACAGCTGTAGCATAGCTCGGTAAAAATACATAGCAAAGGTATAAAGGCCCAAACATTTGAATAGTTAGTATGGATTGATATTACTATTCTTACGGATACACCTCTGTGAGATCAGCAAAAAAGCGAAACTTAATTAAGCACATTCGCAAAAAGATAACACGTTCGCCTTACTTTTTTGTAGTTAGTCTACGGTTGAGTTATTTTTATTCTTCGCATTCATTTAATATTTATAGGTCGTCAGTAGTCATAAACCACTACTATATGCGAGATATGACTGAAACCTACACAGAACAATTTTTTGATTCAAAATTAAAATATAATAACAGATACAGTGCATAATGTGCATATGATATATGTCTCTGCCGTGATGTACCGTGTGGTGTCTATAAATAACTAAGATCACAAAATCAAAAAGATTGGAGGAACCGTCTTGCTAGGTAGCATCAACCGCTAACATGTATTCTTGTGACTATTGGCAAAACCCCCTTAAGGACCAGCCTATATCCAGCAGACACCTCAAATATCTGATAAGACGGATGTCTAACTCTAGTCTTACCTGAAGGCGGACGCTCCTTGGGGTAGCAGATCCGGAACAGGCCCCGCGTTCTTGTGTAGAAGTAGTACTTGCTGTTCAGACTCTCGAGTATCGCCTGTGAGTTCGAGTTTACGTCCGTGTTCTCCGTTACTTGGTTCTGTAACAACGAAAATTATGGTGGGGTTACAAATACTGTTGTCATTAATTAGGACACAGGAATACTGATGATGCACTCTAGGATATAGTGGATATCTATCAGAATTCATGTCTTGTCTACGGATATTTCTAACTAGCTGAACCCCGTGGTTTCATCTGAGTTTAAAAAGTAAAAACAGAAAGTAGAAACAGACATTTAAATTTTATGTCTTAGATGTGGCATGCTGGCAGACAAACATGAAAAGTACTTTTTATAGACTTCATTGAATTTAAACTATTAAGATGTCAGTCTTAGATAATGAAATAATGACATTTGATTAAATTTTCGTACTCAATACATATTAAATAGTATTTTTTCGGACACCAAATAGTGCTAATTGTATCTTCTTCATGCAACTTCGTATCTTTTTAAATTGCATTACCGTTTCTTAAATAAATCACATAATTTTTCCGCCTGACAAACTCTCACGGAGGTAAGACAATCAATCTTCGAAACACTTAAGTTATTGAAATAAAATTCCACGGTAATTCAAAGCGTAATATTTTCATTTAGTAACCGAATCTCAAACCTGCAACATCATTGAAATACCAGCTGTATTGATCTGCATCGTTAGCCAGTGGAGTTTACACAATGTACCTGTTCCTACCACAAAGGGTAATTACGGTAACCGGTTCTATTCCGGCATTCTTGTTGAGGGCAGACTGAACTGTTGAGCTATGAAATGATGAGCTCCGCCTCTATTGAGGTTAAATCATAAGGGTACAGCGTGAGTTCAATTAAATGTGCGTGGATAGAAATCCAAAACTATAAGGAATATCGAAACTGTACAAATTAGTTACGAGGCCGATTTTGATTAAAACTAGAACTAGATTATTCACAAATCTATTACCCTATCCGGGAATCGAATGAGATTATTTTTAAAGAAAGAAATCACGCCCTATATTATTACGCCATCCGATAGTGTTACTTAGAACGATCACATTTTAAGAATAATATATTTTTTCAATACATTTCAGGTTTCATTTGATTGGCCGCGTGTTAATGCACATATGCACGAAATAAGTAATTACGTACGTTAGTTTCGGACAGGCTTAACGAAGGAACTATCGTTATGACAGCTGTGCTCATAACTTTTTAATGCGGCTGGTAAAATCAGGTTTCCTGATTGTACTTTATACTTCGCATAAGAGTAATGCAAATCTCTCATACAAAGTCTTTGAACACTTGTTCGTTAGAGTACATGCTCGTTTATTTTCAAAACGGTAATAAAATCCACTTAAAGTTCAAAAGCCAGCCGTTCGTTCCAGTCAAAAGAACTAAAGTCAAATGTCACACGGATATCCGAATCGAAATTCCTGACTAAGAAACTAAAACGTATGCACCAAGACTTTAACGCGTCTGAATTTCATTTGACAATTGTTTCGTCGGACCATATAATATAGGCACTTATCATCAAATTTCAGAATGGTGAAATAGCATGGAATCACCGCATGTATCCGAAACTTAGTTGAGGAGTTTGCAGGCACACCAGAGCACTAACTGTTTACACCATTGGTTGAAGTCAGAAATACATGGCAGTGTTGCATTCGAACCACCAGTTCCACTACATTTAAATTGCATTTCATATATTTCAACAGCCTTATCAATGCCAACTCGCATTTTCTTATTTTGTAATGCTAGTTGTTATTCTGGTTTACACTAACATTATCTGTTTTGTTAATGTACTTATATATTTAAAGTACGCTTAAACGTGGCGAAATATTACATTAGGAATTCATAATGGACTGCTGTCTGTTTAGCAAAGCGTTTAAGCATTTGTATAATGTAAGTGTATAATATGTTACACGATTCAAAGCTTTATTTCCAGATCAAACATGAGACAATATTAAAAAATGTGACACAAAATTGTTTTTGACCTGCAAATAAGCAAACTGAACGTAGTAAAGGCAGTTATTTGAAAGAAAGTTGTTTCCATTTTATTTACTGAGCCAAATATAAATACAAATACATCTTTTAGTTTCTTTCAAAATCAACAAACAAAAATTTGCAAAAAGAAAATTAGAAAAGTATGTGAGTAACCAATGAGATGTTATCTTCATACAACTGTGCGCCTTTACAAGATTTTATACAGAGTTAACAAAGTATTTTTTATAATTTGTTGAAGCTTACATATATTTTCTAAATGGCTCCGACAATATCTCCGTGTTCCTACTTACCTATTATATTGACTTACGAATTGACTGCAAGAGAAAAGCTAACGACTTTCAAAGTATTAAGTACTTAACATGTTAATATAAATGAATAAGACATGAATACACTTGTCCATACTTTACGAGATAATCCATAAAATTGATATTAATTTACATAACGACTCACTCTATAATTTACAGCATCATCAACCGATCTTTTCTAAAAAAAAACAGGTGTGGTTTTGATACGAACATACATTTCTCCGGTTTCGCTATCACTCGATTGTCTATGCACAATTAGTTGTCACGAACGTAAGCATACTCGTCAAACTTATGTATGCTCCGACTTTACGGGGAAAAGAAAGTGTATCACAGGTAGGCAGACGACGATTGGGTCTTGATTGATTACCGTTCTGAATAGAGATATTCTTCCAGCTATGGCTAGTCAAGGAATTACGTTAAGCAGATCTAGATTGTCTATAGAACGAAATTACCTATTAGGTACTACGCACCATTTATGCACCATCAAGTTTTACAGGCTTGTTAAGATACGAGAAATATTATTTACATAAATTTAACAGTTGTTTCATATATCGTTTTGCAAAAATTTTATAACAGAGAAATAGCTAAAATCCCATCCGACGTATACCAAACTTTATAACTGGATTGTTGTAGATTAAATATAATAAATGAAAACTCTTAATAAGCAGACAATCCAGCTGATTATGTAGGTAAAAAAATATAAAGCTTCTGAAGAGCAACCATAACTACACCAAATAACCAAAACGGAATGACTCGGCAAATCAGCTATTTCTAGACTTAAGAATGCTGATAAAAGAAAATACTAAAATAAATTGTTTCCTTTGGCATTCACGACCTTTTAACTCGTAAAAATTCAACAACTATAAACGTACAACATGGAATAGCTTGACCATTATGAAATCATTCCTAAATTATTCAAATGCATTGACTTCACTTAAACTCAACAATGGTTATATCACGCAGTAGAAGCACAATGTAGACGCGTTTGCGGAAACCGGTTTCAATAGCTTGATGACTTCCCAGAGGGGAAGGGTATACTGAGGCTGGCGTCACTCACTTGTCTAAGGAAAACGTTGTCTGCAAGATACAAGTTGTAATACTTTTAATTTATTACAAGAACTTCTTGTGGCTACATTGCATTCTAAGCTGGATTACGCATGTTATGATCATTTTCTTGTGTTAACTTATGATCAATTTCTAACGTTAGTGTTACGTAATTTTTAATCTCTAATACTTGCTATAAGAACAAAATTTATCAGAACTATTAAAGGAAAAGGAAATGTAATTTCTCTTAGCTAGATTAATCCTATGTTAGGAATTTATGTATCCACCTGCATTTTTAATGCCTCTAATCAAATTAAAGAATCTAATATTAATATTTAAATAGTAACTAAAGGTAAATGTTGCTACATAAAGCAGTATCAAATTCGAGCCAGTGAAGTGTAAAGTGGATTCTCCACGAACCAACTCGTGTTTTATTTCATCTCGCGTGTCAAACAGCTGGTCGACTTCTTTTTTACATTGTGTACGAAAATAAAATTTCCTTTCTTAAAAACTAGTCCGTCAGTTAAAGATCAGTATAATTGCGACTGTAGTTCTAATTTGAACTTTGTTTCAATCTTACGTAGTTTTTACTGATTCTACATATCTAAATGTTATAACTACTTAGATTTTCCGTGATTTCGTTTCTGAAATTTTTGCTTCTTTTATCTTACAAAGAACAATATAAGCAATCGACTTAATCAAAGATAAGAGTCATTAAAATCGATACTTTTATACTTGGCTGGACAAAAACGAAACACGTGTTGCTACAATAACTTAATTACTGGAGCTAGAAACCAATTTCGTCATGCCATACTTGGGTAGTTTTTGTTTCTATAAGACAAATCGTATTCCCACGCACGAAACAAGTCGCACGGTTAATCGTGATTTTGTGCCGTAGAAGCCAGAAGTCAGAACCCTTGTCAGTATTTTTTCTTCTTATCTAGAATTGAAGCAAGTCTCAGCGATCGGGTACCGAAGCGAGACGTTCCTTCAACTCGGGTTCATCGCTCGTCGTTTTTATCGATTCCACTATCGGATTGCAATAATCGATGGGAAAGCTAAAGAAAGCGTCTTACAATTGTTTATGTGTAATGCACGTCGAATTGAGGGTATCGATATGACAGTTTATTGAGTGCTCGTGGTTGTATCATTTGATAGCGGGGCTAATGTTAATGGTATCAGTTTTTGTACCATTACTCTGCACATCCTGGTAATAAAGACTGATAGGCTTTACACTATACTATCAAGATACTATAGATATTAGTAATCATATTTATATCATATAATACGAAGATAAAATATTCTATAACGTTCGCAACAACCTTCTTGTTGAAAGATATCAAGTATACTTAATAATTAGCATCGATATAGCCACTTAAGTATTAATATTGTTACTCTATATAATAGTTGACGAACTTGAATTTTGATAATAAAGTCGTGGGTTGAACGGAATGCGAATCAAAAACGGTTAATTCCAAATATATTTCCATTTAAACGCATAATTATAGGCTTAAGATATATGGAAAATTTCCTTGCCTCAATGTTATTTAACAGTAAAATTCCAGTATGTCTTCAACGTTGAAGTTACATGCGGTCCAAATCTATTACGTCTCACAAAAACCAGCCGACGAGACGTCGCATGTGGTGTCTCGACTAATGAGCGATGTGAGGCAACTACGACAGATTACGTGGAACTTAATGAAACATTCCTGGTTTATCATTAGCGTTGTGCGGGGATAAGAAACTAAAGGTCGTGTTTCGGTAAAGTAGGTGTGCTTGTGACCAAGGTTTCATAATTCTAGATAGGTCTGGGTGGTTAATACTTTTGCTTGTGGCCTACTTTATTTGTAGACTTGTAGAGATGTCGCAGGCTCGGTGTATTGAAATGTGTTGCGTTATTAATGACTTTATTAGTACTTACTCACTGTGACAATAAATCTAATTTACCCATATTAAGAAGCGTTAGCTCCACACTACAACTTATCACATTAAACAATCTCGTCTTTTGCTATGTGTGTGCTGGATTATCTTGAAATCTGAATCAATTTGTATGTCTCTCTCTCAAAAATATCAAAAATCCTATCTTTTTTTACCAAAAAAATATTCTTTGTGTAAATAAATTTAAAAAGACTGCGATAGTTGATGTAGCATATGTACCGCCTGTCATTCAATAAAACGTCTATCGATGTGAATGCTTACTCAAGCACAAGACTTTCATATGCAGATTTCTCACTAACCCTATAAACAAACACCAGCTTACGTATGTCATCCGAAACTTCAATGCCCAACTTTCGCCTCATCTCGTCTCATCCGCCTGTAATTAGAAGCCTCATTGTTTAGCCGCTTTCCCCCAGCTTCCGACTATCTTCGTTTAATTTGCTAAATGTTGGTTTTAGGTGAAAGAGATTTAAGAAAGAGTTTGATTTACTTAATACGACTAAATATTATCGGTTTTATTTTTTATTTATAACTTCAATCAATTAGTATCACTTAGAGATTGCATGGCTCTATCTACCCACTGCTACTGCAGTCGAAGACAATGTATGAAATAAGATTTATTAAAAAACCTTTAATTAACTTTGAAATTTATGAACCGTGATGGTCATTTAAGACTGTTCAAACTCATATCTTTGGTAACACAATGCATTTGCACAAAAGCTCAATAAATCTTAGTCAAATGGAACTAAATGACCGGATGTTATGTGTGCAGTTTTACGAAATCCTAACAAAAATAACGTAATCGTATTTTACGAGTATAGTAATTATTATTCTAAGAGTGAGAGATAACAGACAAATATGTTATTTGAAAACTTTTTCATACTTATATTTGTGGTTGAACCCGTTGATATCTTTTGTACCGTATAATTTATTGAGGAAACCTAGAAGGATTTTCCGCTACGAGGGAAGGAATAAAATAAAAATAATACGTATTTCCCAGTTTCGTGATTATTACTATTTATAGCTTCCGATTTATGCTTCATTATACATTAATAATGAAATTAGTGTTTTAACTTCAATACTTCAATAATTACACCGAAAAGGTAATTTATTGAAGATTTTATTGTCTATTAAAGACGAATACTGATAAAACTAGTAAGAGATAGATAAATTATTTTAGACTAAGTTACTGAAACCAAACCTCGAAGCCATAAGTACTGCGCAATGATCTAATGCTTGAGACATTGCTGGTATGTGATCGTAACTTATAAACTCGTAAATACGCAATAATTGTTAGCATGAAACCGAAGCACAGAGTAATTGTCGTTAAAACTGAGCATAATTTATTACTGAGCACGTTCGGAATTCAGCATAGATATTATGTATACGTATACTATCGCATTTTGCGTATTGCTAGTTATAACTATAAAGAAATATTTATTGACGACGCGTGGCAAATAATCGTTTGCGGTGAAATAAAAATATAAATTATGAATGGTCAAAACGTTTATTTTTATTTTTGAGGAAAAAATGGAATACGTCAATTCGAATTAAACTTTAGATTTTAACTCGCCATCCCGCTCAGAAAATTTGTAAAAGTCTCTGTTACACCAGGCACGTTATAATATATCTTTCTGTTAGAGAAAGCATTTCTAATACTAAAGAACTTAAACTACTAAGCTAATTCATAAAAGGATCATCTTTAACACGAAAGAAATTTCATCTTTTAAGAAGTTACACCCAACGGTAGCAAAACTCCTTCGACAATGTCACACAATGTCATGTATACTTCAGTTCACAATGGCGTCTGAGGTCGTGAACGCTGGAGTTGCGCGTGCGCCGCTCGGGACTCGTCCTGTTCACCTTGCAATGCCGACTGCTACGCACATCACGTACGCGCTTCCCTGCACACAGAGGGATTTGATGCACACATACACAACTCCTATACATGTATGTTTACACGTTTGAACTAAAGGCTACGTGTGTGTACGCATCCATATAGTTTATACCTACGCAGGTAATGGAATCACAACTAAGGCCTATAAACAAGAGAAGAGCCTTTTAACGAGAAATACTTTAAGATTAAAATTATATGTATTTACCTATAAAACTTAGCAGTATTTGTTGTTTGTTTGTTGTATTGTTGTATTGTTGTATAATGTGTTTATATAAAATCAATATTATAATCTTTAGATTTTAAACATTCATTGTTAAATGACCTTTTTTGTTGAATAGTTGAAAAAAAATCTTGTACCTGCTATGGTTATGAGACTAATTCACAATCCGTTAAATATAAATACAACAACTATAATAATAATATACATTACAAGGCAGTTTTGTTGCTGGTGTCATCATAAACGTGGCCTTATGTTAGCGCATATGTAGGGTTACTCATGTGGGCGCATCACCTTCCGATCGGGCGTAGCCCTCACGGCCAATCAAGGTAGTTCGAAAACCTATCTCAAGGTTTCATACTATTCTAGTTATAGGTCTCAGCTACTCATACTCAATTTTATACGATCTCAGACTTCTCAGTTATTCATACTCAGTTTATAATCAACAGAAATGGAAATGCCTTTAGTGTTTATTTATTTATTTTATTTTGTTTTCTTAATTTCCAAAATCCACAGCTCTAAATAAAAAAAAATATAGTATGTTAAGTAAATTATTATTTTTTATATGTATAGGTGATCCAAAAAGTACCATATTCATTAATTATTTACAAATATAAGTGGCAAATTATGATAATTAGACTTCACGTTGACAAAAACGATTTCAATTTATACGTGTTTTGTTTTCTCATTGTCTAATGTATGCTTAACATTTATCTTCATATGACTATAATTACACAACAATTACTGTCCATTGCTATAGGTTTCTCGTAAGATAAACTATAAATAGAATACACCTGTCGGTATTAAGTATCTACGAAGCATCATCTGCGTAGAATTTATGATAAAACAAGTTCTTTACAACTAAACTGGTACTAGTACTGGCTTTGTTGGCTGCTAGGCTTTGGAAAATAATGTTTTTAAATAAAAGACGTAATACCTTTCGAAATTGTAAAATCTAACCTTGAAATTATTTTGGGTAAATGCAGCAATATGAATGCGCTTTTACAATATATAATACGACCAAATATACATATATGAACAAAGGTTCAACTTTTTCTTATTCGAGGCTTTCTGATCTCGTACATAAGCATCAGTTAATTATAAAGGAGTTATTAAAAAAACAACATTAACATATAAAGTCAATGAGCTAGGGTAGAGCCTAAAGAAAAATAAGGCTAAGAAAGTAGACTACAACTATTTGTAGGGACAAAAGATTCAACAAATACACTTTCAAAGGTTAGTTTCTTACATCGTAGATTTTTATATTATGATTACAATTTACTTAGTAAAGATATTCATATCTATCGATTCCAAAATCTTCAATGACCAAGTCATTAAATACTTATTTAAATAAAAGAAAGTTTGCAGATTAATTTATAGTTTGCTTCAATTAAGTCTCTAATGTCTCATTTGCAATAATTTAATCTACTTTCATATTCGTTATCACCATAGACATGTTTAATTAAAAGCACATCATTACCTCTTAGATTTAATCTCCAGAACCAGTCCACTTAAGTGTATAAGTTGTAAACAGCTCAACTACTAAACATCGATAAACATCACATATCAAAAGCATTAGTATACTTGTCA
>DWLZ01000468.1:0-10305 GCA_018251995.1 Urbanus velinus | reverse complement strand
ATAGTTTATTTTATTACGGTTTTTAATATTGTTTTTATTTTGATTTAATCTTAAGCAAAGCTTGTTTTTTCTATATCTATCTAATCTTCTCCCAACATTTGATTAGATGTACTTACTGTGTTCATTCCATAATAATTATTGTGCGTTCGGTTCGGTTGCATATAGACGACTGTTATACGAAAATATGTTAAAGGTGTTAATAATATATTTATTAAGAAAATAAATAATCATTTCACTAATGATATTAGTAGGTAACGAACGACTTTTTAAAATAAATATAGTTTATGTTAACCATATAGAAACATGTCACTCTAATCTTGTCTAACGTTTGAAATAAGTTCGAGATTGAGAAACAAAATTTGATCTATGCGTGTGTTCATGTTGAAATTAACTCGTGTGACGTTGTGTGCTCTGGCTGCCGTCCCACTACCGGTTCAAGACAGAAATATTCGGCAGCTAAGGCGGAAGTGGCCTCGGAATCTTTACCTGTTGCTCCCTTCGCCCGCCGCACACTCCCGCCTCGCTCCCTCTCTGTCTCTCCCGCGAGATGCGCTATGGGTGTGCAGTGACAACTGAGTAGGTTCATTTCGTCGAGTAATTTGGAGAATAAAATACTGATGTCCGACCGTACGTGCTTTCGGCGTGACCGTGACCGCAGATCTCCCCGATACTTTCTTTGTTGAAGTCTTTACGTTGTTATGCGCTTGTTGAATGTTACGTGATCGTCCATTTTGTTTACATTCGTTTTTTAAGTTACATGTACATATTTACTACTTTAGACAATGCAATACTAACTGGCGAAAAAGTTTTATAGGTCTAAAGTTTAAACTACTGACATCGTTATTGGCTTCCAACGGCATCTTATTTTGTTTGACCGTACAGGAGTCGTGTTTAGTTATGATAGACATATATTATGTGACACCCTGACGCCTTCCAGCTTGGTAGGTATTACGAGTAGGAATGTTTTCAAGGGGTTCAGACGCCGAACTAGCTATAAGATAGTTCCGGGTAAAAATGTTTTTCTGCCCTTTGCCTATGCCACCTAACAAAAAACACCAGAAGTGTCGTGAAGTGTGCTTCTGCCACCCAGGGAGGATATTGTCTGTTGTCCACAGGAATGGTTGATGTAAAAGAAATGTTCTTTGAAAAAGCTCTATATGCGTTATCGACAAATGAAACATATAAAAGAAGTTTGGTGCATCAATTTTGCCTCTCCTCACTTTGCAACTCTGAACAAATGCCTTGCTTGCATCAACCGTTCTGTTTGTCAGACTAAGCTAATTATGACGCGTAAAAAATGCATAAAGGGGCTTCATAGAGCGATGCTCTATTACAGTGAGTTATACGATTAAATTCCAAAGTTCAGGTAGGTGATAAACGTTATTTTCAGTCAAAGGTGGCCTGGCCGGAATGTAATGAGTGCCCGGACTGGAATCAGAACACACGCGGAAGTGTTCGAAATAATTTAATTGCGTACAATATAAGTCCTTTTCAACGTAAAGTTTTACATAATTTCTGTTGTAATATTTTTGATAGTTAACCTAATATAAACAGATCGTTGTAACCTGAGGATAATTGTCATTTATCACAAATAGGACAGACATCACAGACATCCGTTATTTAATCAAATACTAAATGATAATTAAATAACATAGTAGTTAGCGCATTAGAACCCTCACATTAAGTGATCGTGGCTATCTTATCTTTTAGACTAATTATACTGTTCAAAGAACTGAACAGTTGTAGTTAACTTGGCGTTGTACTTTTTAACATATAACAACGTGAATAAACAATAAAATTAAAAAAAAAAACATGCATATTTCCAAAAAACCCAGACGTCCACGCGCGATAGCACTGCATATGATTCAAATAACAAACGTTAATAAAAGAAAATATAAGTATATTTTAGGTTCATCACTACTACTGGCAATCTATCCAAATGTCCGTAACGACATACTATACTAATTATATAGGTACCTACCAAAATATCTATCCCAGAAATTATAATTAGGTATATCCGTAAAATTATGAAATGACATTACAAACCCATAAATATGTAATTTCCAATACAATCCTTTGAATCCTGTGATGTTCTATCAATATTCACGTGACACCTCACAAATAACATCAAAATCACTAGAACAAACACGATCTAACGAAGTTTATTATTTGATACATGACGCTACAATTTGTAAAGGTAACTACGAATAAATAATAGAATCATTGCTCTTGACGAAATATTTTTACTAAGCAAAATACCGGGCGAAACAACGAGTTCCGACGAAATCTGCGAATGTATAACGGAACTACGCATAGCGGAACTACGGAAGTAGGTAGCTGATGTTTGGGCAGCTATACGCTTTGCAATATACAAGTTTAATTATGCAATGTAATATAAAAATCCTATGTTCAAATAAACATGTGATACAAAAATAAGTCACTATTTAGTGTAGTGGTTAATGGTATAAGGTTCACATAAAAATAATAAAGAAATTATTAAACAATCACTTCATTCTTTCTAAATGAAACTGAACATTTTTCAAAATGAACTTAATATTTAATCCTAATAATAATTTATTAAATTACTATTAATATTTTTTTAATCCACTATTTAAACCCACTTACTGAGATGGTCCCTTGCTCAGCTATGGGACAGAAAGAATAATTGCAGGCAATCCAAATCAAAATTTTAATTTCAATCAAATATGAATATGACGCTTAATCTATTGTTAACAAATTTCGTTTTGTGCATTTTGCTAGTACTTTGGTAACTTCCTAAACTTACTAAATGAAAAAAAAACTCTGGTAACTTACTAAATGAAAAACATTAATAAGAAAAAACGAATCGTTAACGTAACTGTGTGAGGAGGTGGGTATTTATGCACCGGAAATATAATTATTTTAAATTAGCTACGTTACAAGTATGTACGATTGTTTTGGAGTCTATAACAAAAAATATATTATTTATTTTCATTCAACTGTGGCTTGTATTTTTTAAATTGATTTTTGTAATGTTAACTTTACTTAAATTTAAAATAGTCAAAAATCTGTACATTTTAATAACGTTGTGACTTACTGTAGTTGAATACCGAACAATGTTACGATAGAACTTAACGAACAGATAAGTAAAATAAAAATAGTGGCACGAATTTTGTAGCCCAAATGTATAGGAAATGAAAGACGCAGAGTTCTTAAGCCGGAAATGAATACGCGGAGGAAGAGGAAATTAGACTGACAGTCTGGGGACCGGAAGTTGGGGGGGATGGAGGGGGGGGGATGTCGTTCCACTTTCTGGGCTGTCCGCGCCACCGCCACGGAAAGGGAAGTAGGTAGGTATCTATCGCGAAAACACTGCGCGTCTACAAAATATCTATTCAATTTTTTAAAAGAAGTTGGAAAATCTAAATAATATGTTCTCACGTAATCGCTCACGTTTGAAGTACCTAATTTAATAATTAAAATACATTTTGTAGAAACATCAATAATTTTATTTAGGTAATCTTACTCCAACTTTATAATTAGTCTAAAACCAATTCCAAATAAAACAATGGATCATTAATAATTATTTGAAAATTCTTGTCTTGTCTTGATCTTGTTCTGTCTTGTACAGTGAAATTGTAAATAGTGAAAATGAATTGACTTAACCGGAATACTGAAATATATACGATGAAGCGGATGACGCTTCATTTTAAATTTTAAATGTATGGAAATGTCACCACTTCCTTCATTGTTGTTTGGGTAACACAGATAACATGGACTAATATTGTGATTATCATAATAAGGAAACTCCTTATCCCTACGCTTTCTATTTGACCATGTGTTGTATGAAATTGAGGAAGATTAAAGCTACTTAACATTGACCTATCTGGTATTTTTAATAGTAGTAGCAAATGAGCTTGCAGTCCGCCTGGTTTAAATAAAAAAATCCAAGCCTGTTTGTTACAAAGAAAATATTACCAAAACTTAAAAAAAAATCAAAATAAATGTGACAACATTGAAACATTCTTAAGTTGGAAATACTTATTCTTTGAGATTTTATGCTCCTATAATGTTTAACGGATACAAAATTAATATCGGACTTAATAAAATGTAATCGTAACGAGTTCACGGTGTTAATCGTTTATCAAAAAATCGTACGCCACTTCCGAATGTTTGGTAGTGGAGCACGACCCCGATTCCGACGGCGTTGTTTTCGCGTTACATAACTTTGTGCCACTCAGAACTAGGCAATGATGTCACACCGAAAAGTTGCGCCACAAACCGCTTGTGAACCAGAGGCGCGGTAAGCAATATTATGTTGCCACGGTTAAGAAATCGTTATTCTTCTGTTCCTATGGAAAGTTTTATGTTTGTTTTTATTACTTTTAGGATGAGACTCCAACAGACTTAATTTAGTGTCGAAGTGTAGCCTACGATACCCGCCGTAGAACACTATGTAGTTCTCTACTTGCACGAGTTAGTCATTTCCGGTTCGACCGATTCCAATATAAGATTTAGATATAGACTAAAAACATAAGTTCTAAAAGTTTTAATGTCCAGATATGATTCGAAAAGAAAATATAGAAAAGAACAACCTATTTTGACATCACAAATCGACTTTTACTAACATTTTAATTTTACAAATTATGGGCGTGTAGGTACTGTAGATTCGTTTCTAACTTTATGTAGGGCTAAAATGCCCATTTAATAATATTGTCTAGAAAATACATACATAAAGCTGAGAATATATAAATATAGTACGAGGAACTGTTGTTCCAACTTTGCTAACTTATGCGGAACCAAAAAATCTGACAAATACCAGCTGTCTTAAATACGTACACGTTACTGTAAACACTACTTGATCATTTTGCCAATGACGTAGGAAGTATGATTTAGTATTCGTTTCCGTCAATTGTAGGCAAATACGACTATGACTTCTATCATTTATTTCCATGTAATTGCATGTGCGTAAAGTTTCAACGCCAGAATTATCAAATACTTAGAATTAGAATTATTTGCAATTTTAAACAGGGACCCACAACTTGTAAATACCTACTACATATTAGGTGTCTTATGTAACTTCCTTAAAATAACTATGTATTTATTGTAAATTGGATCCTATATGTTCATTTTATACGTCCGTAGTATTCTACAGAGGATTAGGAGCCTTGTCTATGACAAGTAAGATGTTGCACTTAAGATTTTTTTGAGTTGTAGAGTACAGTTGTTTAAAGGTTGTAGAACCCTTTGTGGTTCGATTCTGGCGGAACCACCACCACATTTATTTCGGCCTCGTAAAAGCAGTGTTGGGTGCTACTGTGTTCTCATGTGAAGGGTGTTCTGGTAAGGAAGACATCATAAATATAGGATTCTAATTTCATATATGTTTAATCAAAGCTGGTCATGGGCGACAGTGGCCACCCACTATTAGACTGCATGGAATGCATGCTTGTTTACTTTTATAATAGTTTATATAATTTCGAGAATTACGATTGACCTTCGCGTTGTTTTTGTTTAATTCATTAGATTTTTCCACCGCGGAAGTACCTCCTACTTACTTCTTACTACCTAAAGCAGGCATAAATATTTTGACTCGTTTATTTAAACTTATGACCATTTGGTGTGATAGCAAAGTTACGAACACAGATAGGATACAATTTTCATGGTATTGTTGCTTTCTTACTTATAAATTCATCAATAATGGTTTTAAAATTATTTTATTTCACAGCACCGCCGTACTAAATTTTGCCTTACCTAAGTACCTACATCGGCAAATTACCTACTCTGTTATGTTCTCCTTTAAAGGGTATGATAGTGCAGATTCGAATTTTTGAGACATTCCATTGCAGTTCTCAAGATTATCTACGCGTCTGTATCAATTTGAATTATTCTCTTTTTCTATAAGTAGGTAATTGAATCTGTTCAAGACACGGTAAAGACTTACTTAACATGACTAACTGTTTATGTAAGTATTTCTATAACATAAATTGGAAGTGATTGTAGATGTCCATGGGCAATAGTGACTAGCTATCACTAGGTGGATTTTACGTAAATACCGTATTAAATAGGCATGAAGAGCGATGATGACAACGTGAACTCTAAGGTGACCTTTTTGTTCCTAAAGACTGTAATTATAATGGAGTACAAAGAAATCGTTCTCTTCCGGTAACTGACGGCCGATGGTGGGTAGCCTCAACATGTTGTCACGCAAACTTAATAAGATAGGTACGAATATGAGCAAAATAAAGGTTACAGTAAAACATTTTGTGACTAGACATTTTGACCACTTTGGTTTATTTTCATGGTTTGGGTAAGGTTAGGTTAGGTAATAGCTTAATTTACGTAGAATAACATACGCGAGTTAAGAACAAATTTAAAAAGAGTAGGATTGTAGTCTATAGATGATTAGTATAAAGATATTTAGTCATTAGTCCCATGTCACTACAATATGTCATACAGCGTATGCGCATGCGCATCACATCACATGCATTACATTATACATTAGGACATAATTATTGATGCAATGGCGTTGTATCGTTATATGTAAATTCAATTGATTATGAAATTATACTCAATCCAGTATATTAGTTTCTATTTGACATGTACGCGTCAATATTGTGCATAATTAAGACTGAATTGAACGTAATATTGTTAAATAAAATTAGTTTAAAAAAGAAAACTCTTTATGTATGAGAAACCAGACTAATTGTTTAACTCACGTCGAATAAAATTACATAATTTTCTTAAAGTTCTTCCAAAAATTCGTCTAAAAATTATACTAAACGGAATTTAAATTATTTTACACGCCTATGCGTACAAATACAAATAAGTACTGTATTCATTGTAAAATGCCGATTCAATAGAAACGTCAATAATATACCTACCCACACTACAAAAAAAAATGATAAAAGCATTTGAGTTAGATTTCAAATTATGACAAAAAGAAGTACTTAACAGAAGACTAGTCAATATGTATCCTATGTAAGTTGCAACTTTCAAGAACCCTATTAACAGTAGAATCTCCCCATATCAGCAGAAGATTGTACCTTTTTTACCAAATTACTTTTTTACCAATTTACCAAATATAAATCTTAGTTGATAAGATATCAACTAAGGTACTGAATCGACGTACCAAAGTGAAAGTTATTTTTATTGTGTGATGTCACCTTATACCCTTTAAGGGAGGATCGATTTTTCGTTAAGTCGTTGGGATCTGAATAGATAGATAATTACGCTTCAACCTAACGACGTACCCCCGGGCGGTGCAGTGCGCTCAAGTGTCGCATGACAGAGCAGCCCTCCGTTGATTTGGGAGTAGGGTTGTCCCGTTTTTAAAGGGAAATAGTTCTTATTTATAAAAATATGAAAATATATCGACGCTGAATAGCGTAATTGCTGTTAATCAAATATATCTATATTACTCCACACGTTCCATTTACGCATTCGACTATACAAAAGTATTTCATATGTCAGCTTTACGAAAAACTTCTAATCCCAACTTACTTTAATATAGATATAAATTATCGATTAAATTATAGTTTTTATATTACCTACATCCCTACTATTGATAGATATGTAGGTAATATAAAACCTAGTAATGCTTAAGTTATTTCTAATAGATTTTTCTATAATGTATGAAAATTAACTAAAATATAGGACGATATTATTGTTACCGCACGGATAGCAATTGGCAACCCTGTTTGGGATCAACATGATCAAAAAACCGGGTCGGGAATGCACCCGTATTTGAGCGCACATGTTAACCGAGAGACGAAATCCTTTGGCTTCTTTAGAAATCTAGGTAACTGTCTTACGAGATCGAATTTTATATGGGGTTGTGTTATGTAATATTCATATTTTCAAATAACTGATTTTATTTACAATTCACTAGTAAATTAAGGTCAAATAACATTAATACGTCACGAAGAAATAATAATTCGTTGATGACAATATGGATGACGTACGTCGTACAACGTACATACCTACGACTGCTAGGCCAGCTGGAGCTTAAAATAATTTTATTACGAAGAAAGGAAGCGACCAAGTACATATCCCAGTGTGGGAGTAACTTGTCATTTATTTATCTTAACGAAATGTTTAATAATAAAGATTGTACCCATGTTGAACCGATAAATATAACATTTGCAGTAGTACCTATAAATTAAGAACATGTGTAGATTGTATTTTTTATTTGTGGAGACATAACTCACATGATTGTCGCCAAGTAATATGTGACATATTATATGCGTGTCGTAAAAAGTGTATCGTCAAGGGGCGTGCTTGGTATGTCCCAATCGGGCCATGTGCGCGCGCTCCCACGCGTTGTTGACACACAAGTGTGCGCGAGCGCCGCATCGTACCCACTATCGTCGCTTCCTATGTGTGAGAGAGCTGCTACTTCCTGGTACAACGCGAGATGCTTTATTTAAATTCTCCCCATGTGTGCGTGCGTACATTATATTATTTATATTCGTCCACCTCTACACGAATATTATTACATTAACGACTTGTGTGTGTCGAGTCTTTTTAATCTCCATTGTACTTCCTGATTGTGCGCCAGTGTGCGTGCGCCACTTGTTTGAATGCTAGGGCGACTTTATCTCAGCGAGGGACATAGTGCAGCGTCCGATTACGTTACGTCGGAGGACAACCTGCTTATGCGTTAAATGTTTTATCGATACATGACATGTACTAAAATAACTTTCGATATATCATTACCAATCAATATTATTATAATATACCTAAGTACGTACCAGGAAGTGAGGATATCTGTACCTATATCAACGTAATCATTGCTTAGATTTTAGTTTGATACCTACACATAGTAAGTCGTTATCAAATCTACTTGTCAGATTACCGGAAATATTGGCATTAGGTACATTAACTGCCCACTTGAATAGCATTGGCGAACAAAGAGTTTGTTTGTATTCTCATTGGAAACAGGAAGCATAAACTTCGCAATAATGTCTCAAATGCATGCTGCTCTGTTCTCGGTAAGAAACAATACCAGTTCCGCTATTGTTTGTAAAATTGCGGTTTTTAGGAAGTGACCGCACTGATTGATTGATAAGCTGTTAAGTGATTTTTACATTTAGGTAGGTCTTTTAAGTTTTCTTACTCTACCGGTTAATTTTCTATGTTTTGAATAAGTTTGTGGAATAGGTACCGGTAATAGGAACCTACCTACGTTTGATAAGTTGGTTGTTTGTGTTGCATTACTTGCATTATATAAATCCATAGAATTTCTTTGACTGGGGACTTTGTTAAGAAAGTACCTACATCGAAAACATTATAATATTAGGTATAGGTCTTTAAGAATTAATTTATCTATTTATTTACTCGGTAGAATTTTTATCACAGCTTTATATTTTTTATCGAATTACAATGGAGTCTTATAAGTCAAAACATAGTGATGTTTGTGCGTTAATACGGATTATTGCCATTTTTGTCTTTTTGGCTGCAGAAAAAAATCTACTTATGTTTGGACATTCTCATGGAAAGAAACAAGGAGCAGTGTAATCGTTTGAAGTAGACTTTTTATCTCTGATATATGTATATTTATAGTATATAAATATACGTTGAAAATTCGTTTTTACGGTCAAAATCATGCATATAACCATATAAGTTATAACTTTACAAATCGATATCGATAATCTCCTTCCCAGACACTTCCCTTATGGATTTGTTAGTCGCAAGTGGACAGATGCGGCCCGTTGCCAACAGTTTGCACAATTCGGAAGGGTCGGCCCATTCGCACTCGGAGGGAGATCTATGCGACCCTCCCGTTCACATCTGTCGCCTCTATCACTACTAGATTTGATACATCGTCATTAATTGATTTTAACTCACGAGAAGTGTTAGAGATTATTTTAAATCCTATACGCACATGTCGCGCGCTATATCGATCGAATGAATTTTTAAACGGCATCAAATACGAACAAAAGGACTCTTAAATGTTAAAAATCGATAATGTGTCGTCATGAACCCATCACTGTTTCGTTGCGTCGTTTTGAGTCCCATGATGTTTCAATAAATCATCATAAGTGATATCAAAAACAGTGTCTTTCGGATCTCTCAAAGCAGTCAGACTGGAGCTCAATCTACTATACATACTACACTATAGGCTATCATAGATCTGCTATATATATGAAATCAAATCAATCAAATTAATCAAACATCAAATTTATCTTGATGATAAATGCTAAGTTATACCTACTACTATACATACTACACTATAGGCTATCATAGCTCTGCTATATATATGAAATCAAATCAATCAAATTAATCAAACATCAAATTTATCTTGATGATAAATGCTAAGTTATA
>DWLZ01000467.1:0-10310 GCA_018251995.1 Urbanus velinus | reverse complement strand
CTGATTATTTTTTATAGCGTATTTCAAAGTTTTACTAAAGGGAAAAATACAAGTGGTGGTGACGATTAATCTTATCAGGATAAAAATTGTTTAAGTATACTTCCTTAAAATAAATTTTGGTAATATAATTGTAACAAATTACCATGCAATACTTTGGTATGAACATATGGAACGCAATCAAGCGCGCTTCAAACAAGCACGCGTGAATGTGGTCCGTAACGAGCGCACTTGGCCCACAACGTGATTCACGAGCACTTGATATTTAGGTGATGGCGTCATCAGCATCTAGACGCGAATGAAACGTATAAAATTAGACGCTATGTTGGAAGTATCATCCATGTAATGTTGTCTTTGCATTAAAATTTATAGAATAACTTACTGTTGAGCAAGACTTTGTACGTGCAGACTATAATACAAAAATACATCCCTTACTAAAGTGGGTTAGTCTGGCGGGTGCCTACGTTATGGTAAACTTATTGTCCAAATTTCATGCTCCCAGTTTTAGTACTGTTGACTACTGTTGACTAACAGTAAGATGATTTCCCTTTCAATATTAATTAACACCGCGTTCAAGAATATGTTCAAAAAAGGATATGGTGAGGAAGATTCACTATTTTAACGCGATCCATCGTTCGTTCGTTCAGTTCGGCTCTTGGATTAGATGACAAATATCAATGGCGATAGTATCCTAATCAAGTAAATCAGTCCGACTGAATGCTATTAGTTGTTTCTATTTTACTCTTAAAGTAACTTATAAGTTTGGCTTTATATTAACAATTTCGTTAATTACCTATACGTTATTGACGTCTTAAATTGAAACAAAGTTAAAACTTGCGTATAGCGGATTAGCGGAGCGAGATGAAGTTTGTCATAAATAAGAAACTTACGCCGTACTTATTCGCTTGAAGGAAATTTATTGAAGCTAATTAAAACAAGGTTTTTTGATATAAAAGATAAGAATATATTAATATTTAAAAAGGTTTTAAAATCAACATTCTTAGAAACGTTACTTTTCGTATTTTTCTGAGAAAACTCTATTATTTGATACCCATCTTTAGACCACCATATGTCCTGGTCAATCTGGATGCGTTGGAAGAGATAAAAGGGTATGCCGTATGGATTTCACCTTCAGTTGCAAGCTTCGAACATTATATGTATATGAGTTAATAAGTAAACAAAAACTTGTTAAAAGTTAAAGTTATTTTCCCGGTTTTCAACACAAGAACATAATACATATGACTTCAAATAAGCCGCTACATCATACGTTTACCTCGTACAAGTATAAATCCACTCTACAAAACTTGATTCTGTAACTAACCGAGTTATGAACTTCTCGAGCAAGCGCCGCGAACAAAATCTAAATGGATTTGTCAAATGTGAGGATATAATAAGCTTTCAGTGAATTTGCTTGGTTGAATTATGCAGTGCTGACACAATCAATGCGACATGAATGCGCAAATGCATTACAGTTCACAGTTTAAACCACGGAAGAGAGTGAAAGAAGAGGAAGAGGCATAAGGGTCTGTTACGGTTTTCGGTACAATCTAATAAGTTAGATTTTTGTGTGAACAATTAACAATATGAAATTAACGAAGCATACTTACGTAGTTTCTTATTAATTTTACTACCATGAATACAATACCATACAACGAATCTGTGGTCAACCTTGGGTATGACTGTGATCTCACTCGTACGATTACAGATGTCCATGTACTACAGAGGCGACTTACTATCAGGTGGACTCCATGCTTGTTTGCTACATCGATTATATAAAAAAGTACTACCCGCAAAACAAAATTTACGTGTTTCAATGTACGACAAGCACTGACGTTAAGTAGGCACAGCTGTTCATACTAGTAGTCGCCTCGGTTCACCCACTTGACATTTCCAGTTGTCTCTTTCTTTCATGGTTTAAACTCAATTAAATGTAACGTCAAAGCAACATGCATTTATTTAAATGGTAACAGCAACATTTAACGTTTTATACCATTGTGCCGTAAAACTTATGAGTTTTGTGTGTCAAGTACGTTTTCAAAGTGGATTTAGTTGCATGTGGAAGCAACATAATGAGAAAAACTATTATACCATAGACAAAGGTATCTCCATAAATAAGATTGTGTTCTAAATTTAATATACCAGTAATGTGTAATTATTTATTTTTCACAGGTTTTTTACAGGTTACAGGAATCTAAGAATTTATATTATTTTATCCAGCATAAAATGTTTTAACATCGACTTCAACGATAATTGCGAAGAAATGTCGATAGATATGAAGGTACGAATATTGAAATTTATAAGCGACCTCTAATAATATTAGGATCCTACCCGAGGTCACAGGTGCGTTGATACTAACAACAATTTGGAACGCCTCATGAACATGAAAGGAACGCCAACAACACTGAACTACTGAAATAAATTTGAACATGGGACTGTTGTGGTCAAAGTGTCCAAAGTATTCATCTCTTACAAGACGAGTGTAATTGAAGCGTGCGTAGTTTCGTGCTAATATAGATTCAAATCATTCACCAAAGTTAAGCAAAATTGGTCACGGACGAGAGTCGGATGGGTGACATTCACGTTGTCAGCCGATACTCATTGCTCGTGTAGTAATCGACACTCTCGTTCATATGTTATTTTTCTAAGTTGTGGGAAGAGAGTGATGTATAAAAAGGTTGTAGCTAATTTGTGAAAACATTACACTATCCTAATTTAAGATAACACTTATCCATGACATTCTATCTAAAGATCGTAGCTTCATTATGTATACTGGGCTACGAGTAGGTACTGGTATTCCGACATATTATAAATTACAACGTTCATGTCTGATTCTTACGTGGTCTGTATGTATTCGTAGTTTTTTAAGTGACTCGTAGTACACAATCACATATATGCAAACCTGGATGATAATTATAAAAGCTCATTTTGATATTATCGTTAACATACATTAGTTTTACATATCTTTATTAAAGAACATACAATAAGAAAAAAATATATTTTTAATTCTTTTTTAAGAATAAAAAAGAATTAAAAATAAAGATCCATTAAATGAAGTATTTCTTTACTTGAATTACCTTTACCTGCTGTAGAGTAGTGATAGCCTAATGCTTTTAATTGTGAATTCGATTTCTCGCACTAGGTGTCCATGGTTTGAACTTAGGCATGGAATTTAATACAAGATTTCTGTAAAAAGTGATCAAATGCTTGAATTCCATGCTTAGGGTTCATAGGAGGATAGGAGGTACATTAAAGGCTTGATACCTTCTAATCGGTAATAATGAGCAACATTACGGTTAAAACCCTGATCACTCGCGAAAACAGACCTACTGTCAGCTGTGTGATACAATTGGATTAATTATGATTACAATTAGTTACCGTAAGTTCTGTCTTTAACGAATACGAATAACTACACAGTGGAAAGTTTATAGGAGATATAAACTTATCAACAGATAGAATTTCCATCCCTGTATTATAAAAGGAAAGTTTACTAAATACCAATACATACATTGTGAAATATAGTATGGATGGTTTCGCAAACACGACGTCATTTTATAAAGAAGCAGAAATTTTCGTTGAAAGCCGGTATCCGATTACCCACTGTATTCTGAAAGCGTCGCCGTGGTTTAATTGTAGAGAAATAGCGACAAGAAAATAATAATAAAGAAGTAAAATTAAATAGTTCTCTTAATAATCTCAAAAAATATGTGATACAAATGTGTGTTTTACGAATTGCTTTGTAATACGTGAATACACGCATAAAACCTTAAATAGTTAATAGATAAGCATTAAAGATAAGTATTGTTGCTATGGACATAAAAGAAACGCAATAAGTAAATGAACTATTTGGAAAATTATAGACTGATTTTGAATCTATGAGTACTATGTACGTAATCTACGTACAGTAGGTTATGTAGGTAGGTTGTCCCTGTAGTCCCGGGACCAGAATAGGGCTACGGTATCCTCTGCCTGTCGTAAGAGGCGACGAAAAGGGGGCTTCTGGGGTTGCGGGCGGCTCGAGTGGGAGCTCGAACCGTCCAGCTAGTGCCCCGGGAAGGACGGCGGTATGTGTGGCCGCATACCGCCGTGCACCAGATGGTGCGGCGAGCGTTATGCTCGACTGGGATTGGGCCCGTTGGGGCATGGCGCCAGAGGACTCCAGTGGAAGGTCCCTTTGGAGTACTTGGAGTCCTCTTATTAAGCGCTGGGACGGCCACCGGTGGGTTTTAGTGCGGTAAAAATCCCACATAACCCCGCGTCGCTCCCGAGGCGTCGGGTACCTTTTGAAGGTTTCCCCCACGTCAACAAAAAAAAAAGTATGTGATAGATTATATAGAAAATTTTGGAAAATGTTTAAATTGTATTTAAAAAAAAATGATATAAAATTTGAAAACATTGTTTTCGAATTATTGACACTATGTACATCATACATGAGAAGATTTTTAATGTGGGTGAGTTTAATTATGGTTGGAAACATTTGAAATGGTAACTTAAGCATATTTTTATAAACAACTTTTTCAATAAATAAATAAATGATCCAATGAATTGAGACTTTCTTAAAAAATAAAGTACCTACACACAATACATGTCAGCTCTTTATTCAATTTTAAAAACACACACTTATTCACCTGCTCTATATGTAAAATAACCCTCTGTGTGTTTCTGCACTAATGTACAAAACCATAAAGCTCCGTCCATTACTTCGTAACCCTTATTGAGTGTCAGACCCTCACTCAATGTCACGGGATTTTTAGCTGAGTTTAATGGTTGATATATTTGATGCATATATTATTGTTTTGAAAACAAATCGCAGATTGATAGAGTTCGAAATCGTGTTCATTTTATATCCGATTATTTTTCATAAAGTTGAAGGAGAGTAACCTGTTGGGCTTTTACTTATCTAGGGGAAAATATATAGAAAAATAGCAAATAGTGCTGTACAGTAGTAATCTTATGGATTTTTGTTGCTCCTGGCACATGAATCATACTACTAGAAGTTCCACTGATTTTGACAGATCTGTCCTACAAAAGTGGAGGAGTTCAAAGCGGAATTGAATTATCAAGTAACAATACATATCCCATGTTAGTAATTGACGATAGCACGTAGAAGATGGCGTACTGCATTGAAAACAAACATTATAATGAAATTAAATATAGAATACCTAGAAGTTATGACTTGTAAGACAATACATTATTATATCAAAGTGCAAACAACGTGTACTACGAGATCAACCAGATATCAGTTACCTGTGCAACTTGTTTTGTTGATTATAGTCATTAAGTACTGACGTTCGGTTGGTAGATTATTTGATCTTGTGACTTTGTATAGATTGTCATCTTAAATATATTTTCTTATATCACCTTTTTGGTATTATCAATTAGTGCTCTAATCAGCAAATACATCACTGCCAATAAGGTAATTACTACACGTAGCGTAACAACTTAATACTCAGAACTTGTGTTCTACCAATTTAAGAAACGCACTGTTGGCTAAACTAAGATCACCAATCGTTAAAGAATTAAATTATATTGGGTTGACCAT
Organism: Urbanus velinus; assembly: GCA_018251995.1. Classification (NCBI taxonomy): domain Eukaryota; kingdom Metazoa; phylum Arthropoda; class Insecta; order Lepidoptera; family Hesperiidae; genus Urbanus; species Urbanus velinus. Next base: position 4,774 of record DWLZ01000467.1, on the reverse strand, counting down.
GAACGACATTGACCACTTTTTGATTATAATAAGATTAATTTCGAAATAGTGTACAATTTTTTTAAGGACTAACCTTAACCAGAGCGGGGCACGAGGTGTAAAGGAAGAACATCATCAGCTGCTTGAATTTAAACGTGGAGGCGGTCTTCCCCATCTCGTAGAACATGTTGTCTTCGTCAGTGTGTGAGTCCACTTTGAGTCCGAAGGCACAGGAGGCGATTACGTCGTTAGCGTAGCGGGTAGTCAGATCCTTCACGTCTACGTCGAGGTAGCCTATTGTAAAAATATTGTCAAGTCAGTTTTCTTCAAGAACGTAAACAGAAAATGAGATAAACAGGAGACCTATGAAATATTAGACACCGATCTACACTTCATCAAGACACTGATCTACTTCATCGCAATACTTATTTTTATATACAAATAGCAGTGTTAAGCTGTGGTGGCTGTTTTTTTTAAAGAAGGGATAAAGTATTCAAACTAATCCTAAGAAGTGACGCAACCGGCGCTGACCTCAGGCAGGACTTCAATCTTTTGGGTTTGAAACAGATAACCAAAGCCTAGCCTCAAATTGACTAGGTGCATTTTCTTCTTGTATATCGTAAAAAAGATTTATAGAATAAAAACATAATTATTTGAAGAATTAAATCCAAGAATGGAAGAGATAGGAAAAAAACATTAGAAAAGAAAAGATGAAAGATTTAGGCCCTCTAAATCATTTAAGATTCCAATCGTCTATATTTGATGTTGATTTTCTGAGCGCTTTCATTTAGCCTTGTGGCAACTCAATAAGCCTTTGATTGACCCCAGTAAACAATTCCTTTTTGGAGGAAGCATTATTTCAACCACTTGAGCCAATTGGACATTAATTCGCACTCAACTGGGCCCCTTGAAATGTCGTCTACTCATATGACACGCATGCATGCTTCCAAATAACGTGTTCCAACTTTTAATCACAATGACTCATGTTTTGTTCATAATTTGATTGTGATTACCTGATGGGTACTCATTATCCATTACGTTATTCGCGTCCAAAATGTTTTGCATGCACAATACAAATGCGGATGAATATACAAATGCGGATGAAAAATATTTTGACAACGTAAAATATGTTTAATTTTAGGATTAATTATTGGATTCTACTTTGCCGCATGAGATCACGTTTTTATTAAATATTGCTTACCTCCTGATGCTTCGATCTTCTTCTGGAGCACTCTCAACATCTGTTGCCCGACTTCTTCCATGAAGGGCACCATCAGCTTTATCTTCGAACTTGTGAACGCTGGGCTGAGGGTTGAGCGCATGTCTTTCCATTCTTGTCCTGGGATAAAAAAGGGATAATTTGTTTAAGGTCACTTAAGTAAACATAAGAATTTCATTATTTAATGCACACAATATTTTTGCAGCGCTGTTGTCGCTGTCAAATTAAATAATGGAAAAAATATTTTTATTGTAAGCATGATTTGTCCGCATTTGACATCGTCCTAGATTTGACCCTCGTTTTTGCTTAACCTTAGTCAGGTGGTTAGTATATCTCTTCTTTACATATCTTCTTTTTTTCTTTTCAAATTTAGAATTGTTTTAAAAATTGAGTAACTTCTGAGGATTTTTCCGTGAGGTGAACTTGTTATATGAAAACTTAGCACATTAACAAAATATATACTCAAATAAACGGATATAAAACAAAAGTTTTAAATGGCTTAACTGTAGAACTTAGAATTACACGGCACATTTGTAACATAACTTCATAACTTTATACAGGCAGTTTAGCAATAAAATGAATTTGTGAGCCGATATCTTCACACTTCGGATTGTTGTTAATGAATTGTAAACTTTTACCTATCACTAAGTAAATCAATTTATTGTAAAATAAGGTTTTTTTTAACATTTTTAATTACCATCATATTCCAAAATCATGAATAGAATGTGGCGGTAATAATCGCGTCTCGTATGGTTGGACGGATTTTAATACCTCTTCGATCAACAATACCAACTTGTTGATCGATGCATTACCTGATTAAACATTACATTTGATTCTTTATATTCAAAAAAATACTTTAATAATGAATAGTCAATCTCTGTAAATATTTAATCTCTCAGTAATATAATATCAATATTATAATATCATTCTAATATTTATGTGTATTTTTCCATGTGCCTTGAATTAAATTTATCACTTATTTATATCTTTTAATTTAAGAGTGAACTTTAAAAGGATAGTTCAATGTATGTTGACTGGACTGTCAAGATGCGGTGAACCATAATACACACTGCACTGCATAGTACAAATTGCATCGTTACTTTATTTTCCTATACTTTTTGGTGCATTTTATTGCATGCAAACCACCGTTTTATTCGGCGGCGCATCCCTTTGAAGTGGCTTTGTACGCTCTATTTTGCAATATGTTATGGATGAATGTATGTGGGCAAGTCTAGTTTATTTAACCACGCAAAGAATAATGAACATGCGAAACGACTTTGACGGACTGTAACGACAATATATACTTTTGACCAGGTTAATAAAAAGTTTGATTTACTTACAACATGCAAATACAGTTAGTTAAACATGTAAATACTTCGACGTGTATCTTGCAGATACAGCTAAATATTCTTAAATTCTTACCTTTCAATGAGAACAGGTTCCTCGCGAAGATCGGCTCGCTCTGCTCATCAACAAAACCACGATGATCAAGGAAGTGCTCGAAGTCTTTGATCGCGATCTTCTTTATCAAGTCTATGTCTCGGACAACCAACATCGGGTTCAGGAGCTCATATCTTCCGACAAATCTACAAAAAATTTTTTTTATAAAAAAATGGAAATAAGTGATCTCAAAAGGTCATTGTTACTCAAGTACGTGTATCCCCAACCCTAAACATGGTTGAAATCTTACTTTGAGTAGACCGGACGATTTGACTTGGTATGCATGAGGACCAAGTGGACTACCTTGGGGAACTCTCTTTCCACAACGTTCAAATCGAAACACATCAACGCTTAACACTCCTTTTTTACCTTTAAATATAACGAGAGGTCTACATAGTACATGCGTTGATAGTTATCAAGGCTATGCCATTACTCTTTAAACCGTAAAGTACGTGCGTTTTCAAGGAATATATTTGTCGAAACAACATTATGATTTCTTATCGCAGATACTGTCATATTGAAGAAAGTTTCTCTGATTTAATTATTTTACAACTTTACAGGTTATAAAGTTCATCGAAGTTCATTTTAGGATCGACACAAATATGTATGTATGTATACATATACCGTTACATAACGGAGCTGTGTTAAGGTGATGATGTGGTGAAGTGGTAGAGGAGCAGTGGGGAGAGGAGCGGAAAGGAGAGGTGGTTGACATTGTCAGTGCTATGATTATTAAAAAAAATGACAAAGAATTCAAGAAATATAAAAGGGTTTCGAAACTCAAGTATACTCGTAAAAAGCTAGGTATTGCAAATAATCCTACCTTTCTCCAGGGAAGCTGTTGTACAATTCCGAGATTTCATCAACGAAATGGGCCCGTCTTGTGAGGATCCCCAACATGTTGCCAGCGATCGGGAGAGGTCTGAGCGTCTTGACTCCATTCCTGCTGAACTTAGTGTATATCTGGCGGAAGTACAGCGTCGCCGCTGCGATCAGCACCACGGTCCATATCAGGAAGATCATGATCTGGTGAAAAAAGTATTTACATATAAATGAAGGCTGACATCTACAAATATAAGCAACTTCATATAGAACAGGTGTTATATCTGTCATTCCATAACTACTCCAAGGAGGCTGGAGGCAAGGAGGCAAGGAGGAGGATTGAAGTTAGAATACTGGTAGCAGATATCGGCAGAAATTTCCATTCATGTTAAGTGGTTCTTGCCTCTTGAAAAGATGTCTTGTAACGCCTATCAACGACTCACGTGATAGGCAACGCGGCCAAAAATTATCCTGATAATTCCACCTAATTATAAAATGTTTTTTATAGCTATGCCAAAAATAAAAATATTAGCTGTTGTCTTTAAAAATATGGCAAGCGAATATTCACAATTAAACACACAATTAAGTGCACTTAAATTTATCTTTATAGATTAGAAAAGATGTGCCATGAATGTAAATGGCAATTAGTATTCATACCTCAAGTGGTTAAGTGATCTGGAAGTGATATCAATTGTACGCAGGTTGGGAATGATAATTGGCTTATTACATCATGTCGCGCCTACATCTTCAGAAACTGCGTATATTATGTACCTATAGCAACGAGTACTCGAGATTTTTCTAATAAGATCGTTTCTAGCTCTATGTTATCATTCATTTGTCTTTTATCTTAAATCAGTACTTTGTCTTGAAATATGGTGGAAACTGTTTGAACCAAGAGGTATTCTTAGTCTCATGCAGTCATTGCGTTTCGGTTGAAGGGCATCGATGTCGAATGACTGATCTCAGGTAAGACTGCGTTCTTAGCTGGGGTTAATTGCGGACAACGATGGGTGGCAGCAACCACTTAACATCAGATGAACTGTATGCTCGTTTGCTACTTCCATATTATCAAATAAATTAGATAACAAAAACTAAGAATTAAGAGCAGCTTTAACGGCATTAAATTTTGAAAATCAGTATAGATTTAAAGAAAACAGGACATTTAAGTGGTTGCAGTACAGTTTAACTTTTAATTAGTGAAGATTCATCTATCATCATCATCAACCCATTATTGTCCTACTGCTGGGCACGGGTCTCCCCTCATAGTGAGAGGGATTTAGGCCTTAGTCCACCGCGCTGGCCAAGTGCGAATTG
>DWLZ01000466.1:0-10318 GCA_018251995.1 Urbanus velinus | reverse complement strand
TTAAGGAATGACCACACTTGCGTACGTGGTGTATAACTTTAGTATACAATTATTTTCTAAATATTATAAGAATTATCAGCAGCATCTAATGTTATTTTTTACTTAGTAAACATGTTGTTTATTAAAATATAATTCAATATAATCGACTGCAAAATCATTCATTAAAAAATTAACAGTATGGTGATGACTTAGTTGTACACCACGTCATAGTGTGAATAATCCTTAATACTTTTTTCCAATACTACGTAGAGGTAGTTGAAGTTACGTTGTAGTTATGTAAACAGGCTGGTCCCTGACTTCTATATAATTAAGATCTGATATTCTATAATTAAGGACTTACCTATTATTTACGATTACGTAGATCAATTTGAGAATAATTAAGTGGTGTAAATTAATCAATGATACGAGGATGTAATTGAATTGTTGAATTATTTATGTATCCTGGAAAGTTATGTATTAATTGATGTCCTGATTAAATTATCGTAAATATATACCAGCTTTTTATTTATTTTGTAACACCTTTTTATCTATAAATAACTTCATACGTACAGTTAATTGAAACAGTCACGTTAAATGCATGTAATTTTAAAATAAACATCTTTTTTTTTTTATAATATAACCAAGCAATAAGGCAGACGGGCCACCTGATGGAAAGTAGTTACCATCGCCTATGAACATTTGCAACACCAGAGGAGTCACCAATGCATCGCCGGCTTTAAAGGAGAGCTCTTTTTGAACTTTTTTTGAAGAGCCCCATGACTAGCGCTCCGGGAATACTTTGGGCGAAAGTTCATTCAAGCGTACAAACCGGACGGTGGAGGACTGCCACGAGTCCAATTGGTGTGGATGAAACCTCATTCGTCGGCGAGTAGTGCGACGGAGGAAAGGTGACGTAGGCACTAGATCAAATAGTTTCTCGGAGCACTCGCCATTGTAAAGCCGGTTGAACACGCAGAGAAAAAACTATGTCCTTCCATAACCTCAAAGGTTCTAACCGTTTAGTGATCCTGTGGGTTGTTGACGTTTCGGATCACTCGTTTCTCTACGGAGTCAAGTGGGTTAAGTAGGTAATGCGGCGCCCCTGCCCACAGATGCGAGCAGTACTCCATCTAACTCAAAGGAAGCTCAACAATGCGAAGAAATAGAGGTTTTTATTAGATGGACCACATACTCGTTTGCTACTTAGCAAATGAGTATGTGGACCATCTGATGGTAAGTTCCGCCCATACATATCTATAAGCAACTTCATATAGTTCATATAGCGGAATAATAATTCGCCTGCCGAAATCATCAATCTACTCCTGAAATGTGTGATGGTCGCCTCATATGAAAATAAGCCGGCAACGCAGGTACCTACTGCTTGGAGGCTAGTAATAGTTGTGTTGATGATTCCTCCACTGACGAACCATACTAGTTCTTGAAAATGGTAAAGTTAAATTGTAGTTGCTGTCAACCTTTAGGACCATCTACATTAAATGATGATATTCGTATAGGAGTATACTCTAACAAAAGACTCAACTGAACGATTATGTTACCGATGGTGGGAAGTTTGTCCCGTATCCAAATACAGCTCTTCCTGTTTATCGGGACGTCGGAGCACGTGACGGCCATTAAGCGCACGAGATGGCCCGTTCACACGGCGTCGCGTCGCGGCGTCGTGTCGCGGGCGTCGTGTCGTGACCGCCGCCGCCACCTGGGTGTTCCACATACTATTATTCGTGATATCTAATGCTTATTGTGTTTTGTACGACTGCACAGAACTGATGAATATTGGGATTATTTAGTCTATACCCTTCATAGAGCTAAGATACATGCAAACTTAAAATAAGATTACATGGAAGATCAATAGGTACCTAGTTTATAGATCAATACACAACTTTCAAGTTTAATTCTGACGGATTTTAATACGTTGAAAAGTTATTAGGTATTAATGAAATACAAGATAGTAAAAACTATTCACATATTTAATCAACACGAAAATGAGAGTGACATTCATACACATTCCTGCATGTGACTGTTCAGATCATCTGCACATTTTTACTAGTTTTAATTACCATGCAATTTGCACTCCCACTGGCATGAAGCCACTGGTATACCTGATATGTACACCGTAGATAACTCACATACAAAAAGCAGGGAGTCCTTGACAACATACACTAACACTTAGCATTCGTAATGACTCATCAATAAAGATCTTTCTGTTATCAGTTTTTGTTGGAGCTTACGTTGTAGAATGCTGGAATTTACCTGCATTTAGCAATATTCTATAGGGATAAAGTTCCAACTGGAATTGTCCACGAGTGACGCAATAACTTTTAGCTGCTTAGGTCATGATGTATCTGAAGGTGACAAAGTCAAAGACATTTTATATTCAAAAAACGCTGTTATGAGTAGTTGAATGTGTGTTACGGTTACCTGATAGATAGCAAGGTTAATATATTTTACTGAAATATATTGTTGGACGTCAGGAGTAATAACACTTTGTTCACTTTTAAACAACGATTTATTTGCACTTGTGTCTGCTTATTTTACAAAGTATTAAACCGAGTACATTCTGAGTGAATCTTACAATATATTCCAGATGATATATTGTCATGTTTTTTAACAATTGTCACATTAAATAAGCTATAATAATGAAAAAATCTGCGATATTATCATAGGAGGTAACAGCAAAGACTGATCCAATACATCGCCGTTGAATGTACAAATTATACCCGAAGGACCCCATGCTTTCGGTGATGGAAACAACATGAATATGTGATGGAGAGTACAGATATTATTTTTGTTGAGATTTTTTAACTCGTAATATTATCTTTGAAACACTACACGAGTCTAGATCGTTTAACGTTGTTGGTAATGTTAACTTTACCAGCTAGCTGGCTCAGATCACAGACAGCTGAATGAAAGCGCCTTTATGACTTTTTTAAGGGACTTGAATAATTATCGCATAATACTTGGAATGATAAGTTTTTAATCACATTGTTTTTAAACACACCTACTCCAACGGTATACATACCTACCTACATTAATGATTTTTTACTATGAAAAGAGATTACCACAAGAAAGTATTTATACGGCATCTTGTCCATACATTGTAGTTTTCGAATTGTAAATTTCACCGCGAAGTATAATTTTCAGATAAAAATACACGAGGAAGATTTGTAACAAAATTAATTTGCGTAAGCGCGTAAAGGCTGCGGTGTTGCGTTTTTCGAGCGCCCCTTGACGAGTGATGGAACAGTAGCACGTCCGGGAATGCCGCATGGTCGAGCTGCCGACATAACACTACGTTAAATGTTGCAATTCATCGAAAGATAGCCCTATAGACCCTTATAGCTTTTAATAATAGTAGTCACAAACATGCATAAAAATCATTTCTTGTGATTAGGTTTAAGACTTTTTAATAACAATAAAGCAGCAAACGATTATGTACTCCAGTGGATTTCAAGTCGTCGCTGCCATGGATATCTGTAACCAACTCCGTATAGAACATCTGAAGATAAATAATTACAGACACGTTGCCACTCCTGACCACGAAGGTAGTAGACTCCAGGGATCATTCATCCACGAAAATGCAAGAATTGTTTTACGTTAGAAATACAATGACGCTGGTAGGTGAAGTATCGGTGGAATCATAAGCCATTTTAATTATAAGACAAACATCGTAAAAATTTTGATTGGCGTCTTACCTGTGTAGTGATTTAATTTAATACTTCGTATTTAATTTATACTTCGTCCAAGTGTGTAGATACGTATTTATAAATGCTGCGTATGTATACCTATAGGAGACGGTAGGGTCTTTGATATTGGATTACGTTTTCCTTACTCTAACGGCACAAGCGTAATGACTCTCATGTACTTTCACACAGAAGCAGTGTAAGAATCAGCATATATTTGCATTTTCGCCACTTCAGGTAGCGCCGAAGCAAAATTACCTAATCGCGCTTTTATTTCCATGTAGCCCCGGATGTTTGCCTATGCAAAGGCGCTCGTAAGGCGAGGCAAATAAAAATAAAAGCGTCGAGAGAAGCCCTCGACCCTCGAGAAGCTGCAGCCGAGTTCCGCATTTAAATCAGCGCCGCCCTTCGCGAGACAAAACAAACTCAATATCGGAGTGCGCTCGAGTGGCGCCACCGTCGTCAGCTACCCTCGCTTGAAGATCAGAGTCAAGCTAAGTGATGCGAATTCGCTGTAAAAACCTTTGAAACGACTACTGACAAAATTCTTATAAAATCACCTACCAACGTTGCCGGATTTTTTTTCGCCAAGTCGGGATTTTGGAACATTTTGAGTGAAAAAAGGGAAATTTGAGTGAAAAAAGTGGGACATTATAGTATAAGTTCGATGGCCAAAAAGATAACTTGGTCATAATATTTGTATCTTTCAACGCTAGAAATTTGACGGCGAAAAAAAACAAAACGTCGTTTACGCTTTTTAAGTTCAGTTTTAGCTGAAAAAGCGAGACTGTCCCACCAAAATCGGGACATCTGGCAATCTTTTCTCAAAATTGGTCTATTTTAAGTTTCCGTAAGCAAAAGGTAAAAATGGAAACCTATTACCTACTAAAACTCCACTATCGGTTCGCCTGTAACAGGGCTAAATGTTTTGCAATATCTACCTACTAAACATTAAAGAAAAAAAGACGGTACGGAACTCTGAATCTGCGAGTTCAATTCACACATTGTAAAATATTTTAACATCTTGCACATGCAGATTTGATACCCCAGGAAAAAGATTGAGTAACATGTACATATAATAACTTGAAACTGAAACTTCACAATGATCACCTTTACTGGCGCACGGTCACAATTTTTCGATAGACTAAAACTAATGGTTCTATTTTGCCCTAGATAGCTATAGATCGATAGGTGCCCTACCGGCTATGGTGTCTTCCATTGCCCTCTCAACCAGAGCAGGGGCACTGGCGAGGCGGGGGCGCTCATTACGCGGGGCGGTGTTTGCAATTCCAGCGCGCACTTGACACCTGTATCGCTTAATTGTCTCGTTTGCGACTCGCGCCCCGTTCAAACCTCGTCGAAGCCAAAGATTAAGTTGTTACCAGTTGTTCGAATTGGCATATTCTTGTGTACTATACTTATGTACGATATACTTATGTACGATACGTACCGTAGGAGGTTTGAATTCTGAACACTAAGAACATACAGTAGGTAGCAACTACCATCTTAAAACTGTCTGTTAGATTTTTTTTAAATATTGTTAGCTCTTCTACCTAAGTTAAGTTCGTCTGCCTTCTGCTAAAAATGTAACACTCAAGATAAGGTTCATTTCGTCAGGACTCTCTAGACAAAACGAAAAAATATTGTAAAATGTCATTACGTTCATGAGTCGAGTAATAAGGACCAGTCTTCTCGTAATTTCGTCTTGACATTGTCAATTTACGTACGAGAAGCGCGAGATCTGTGTCACGTTGGGTTAAGAAGCCTTTGACACACATGCGCTTTGCCGCGCGACCAGCTTGCTGCATGCAGATTTGCGAAGTACTTACCTAGTCAAGTGCTTTCTGGGCTTTGTACAAACTGTTTTTCTTCATACACATAGTATGTATACAAAATTTCTGCTGAAGAACAACTGAACCATATTTTATGGGCTCTTAAGTGAAGGTAAAAAAATCGTCATTTCTTGAATACTATTGACAAGTAGCATCGCTGAACCTGGTTATTGTCGTGTGAAAAGATTGAAAAAATATAAAGACCGTTGTTATTTTGTGAAGTTCAATTCAATTGTCACGCCAATTTGAATTTGAATCGCTTATTATAACAATCGATGTGGAATTAAAGACGGTCGCAATTATTTGCGCCGCAAATCTGCAAGAACAAAGAGCGCGATTAATGAAAGGGGTATTGGAACGACAACAAACATATTGATTTCAATAGAAATTCAGCGGTTTCTAATAACGTGGTCGCGGCCTAGTCTCCCGCTGCGCCGCCGCCGCGCCGCCGCTGCACCGCCGCCGTCCCGCGCGGGACAAAACGCCTGCAATGTACCGATTGTTCCCTTTGTCAATATTGACAAACAATTCATTAGATCGACACGTGACTGCGCAATGATTGATCGACGCCGGCGCGGCTCGCCACCCCTTCTCCAAGTTATTGCGTTTTTATTTGTGTACTTTTTGGCGCAAACAAGTTTAAGGGTAGTTAGGGCAAGTTTGACTTCTGTTTATACATCAAACAGTGAAATCATTGTTTCATATTATTTTACTTACGTACGTTAACAAAACAAAATATAAGTAAGTGTGCGTTTAAAATAGGAAAGACAAATTCTTCAATTTTATATCCACACCCAGAATTAACTGGAAAAGAATGCAGATTTGAATCCGACCCATTGTCATTAGTATAGGTTAGTATAAAGTGTTAATGATTAATTAAGTAAGGAACGTGGATATTTTTGGCTTTCAAAATTACCAAGTACCTCTTATAAAATTAGGGAGTTACAAAATAATGTAAACTCATATCGCGCGGCGGTGGCGACGAGTGCAGCGCTTTGCATCTCAAACGGCGCTCCGCGGATCTGCCGCCACTTGAACACGCCCCACTCGTTACATCCTATCATACCGGTAATAATTTACACAAATACTTTATTCGTAACCATCATATATAATTACAGAGTACGTACACCACAATATCCATTTCTGCAATAACAATGTCTAATTCGTAAATTGCTTTGTAGATATCGATTAGGTACTTTTTCTATAATATGGAAGTAGCAAACGAGCATGCATGCAGTCCACCAGAGCATGATAAGTAGGCACGGTCACCCATGGAAATCTATAAAATCTATTCCACACAAGCGTTGCTAGCCCTGAGGACTAAGGTAAGAATAAGTACACTTATATCTCCTTCACCACATCGGTCAAATAAGAATACAACAGCGCTTAACACTGCCGTTTTAATTCAGAAATAGATGTGATATTCTTGCTACCAAAATCGATCCAGAAAGTCTTCTACCATGTATGCATCATCTACTTATAAATTGACAATGCTTATTATTACACTTTACAATTAGAAACCTGCAAATATTATTAGCATTACAAATTGAAAAACAATATAAATTAATAATGGTCATGGTATTTCAACTAAGTACCAGCAAGCAGACATTGACATCGGTCGTCAGTAGAGTCGTCTTAGTTTTTAATTTGTCCCGAGCGGTAAGCCGGGCGGGACGGGTGCGGGACGGCGCGGCGCGGGAGAGGGACGCGGGACAAAGGCCGATAGATGTCGCGCTAAATTAAACTATTGCGCATACATTACCGAGGGTGCGCTGTTTGACACGACGGCTAATCTTTGCTCTACGGATTTATTTAACCGATCTGAAGGTTATTAAAAGAAAACAAATGTATTTTCGTTTTATTTAGTAAAGTTAAAAGTAAACAAATAATAATATTTAAATTTTCTTCTCTATTGGTCTGATTGGATTGATTTAAATTTTGTTCCGTCAATAGTCTCAAAACTTTATTGAATTTAATTCCACACATGAGGTATTTTGTGTTATTGGTAATAGTACCTAACATGCATCTACCTATGGTAAATGGCAAGATCTACTTCAACACCTTTGTGCAGTAGTGCTTACGATGCAATGTTCTTAATTTTGGCAGTATACAATCTGTTCTGTTTTAATACACTTAAGTAAGTTTTAGGTACTCGCCAAGTTTTCTGACCTATGATTTGTGATCTATCATGTAACGGAAATATAAAAATACCTCTTGCAACAGTGCCTGAGCAAGCCCGTTATAAACCTGGAGAATGATCAAAAATAGAAAAACAAAAGCGAGTGTTGGTTGATTGAGACAGTCCTCGAGGGCGGAGTGGCGGATTTAAATGTCGTTATGTTTGTAATTAAAACGCGGCGAGGCGCAGCTCGAGGGCTCTCCGACAAGCACACGCGGCCGCCGCCCTCCGCCCTCGAGGACCTGGCCCGACGACCAGTGTTTACTCAACAAACACCAGTATGACCATGGCCTATTCATCTTAAGTCTCTCCTAATTAACACTACCATAACTAGTAGAGTTTCATCTTAAACTAAAAATTTTCCACTGGCTTCTTCAAATTTTATTATTTCGAAATTATTTGAAATGGAATTTTTGCCTGTAGTTCTATTACATAGACTTTATTACTACTTAGTAATGTCTTGCTCTAACGATGAAGGACTCAATGATATCAATGTACGTTCGTGTCTTTCCTATTTCCACCGTTTGTGAAATTCAAGATAAAAAGAGATGATTATGGATTTACAAAGATGACGACGATAAATTAATCAGATTGGCATCATCGTTGTTAGCGACTGAAAATTTATGCCTAAATAACTCTTTTGATTACACAAAACAATTTGATCACCTGCTAAAATTTACTCACCCTGTAATATACCCAAGGGCCATTTCTAAGAATTTCTAATCTGATAATATTCTGTCGGAGCCGTATATGGTACATTGCGAGTATTACGCATTAATTCAATATTAAATCCAACTCCAATACGCGCTGCTGACTTTTGGCCATTGTGCAAACCGCATTGTTTGAAATCAGTGGTTCTCAAACTAAAACTCTCGGACCAAGCATACATTGTAGGTAATACCGAAGAGGTATCTTCGAGTATAAATTCGTAACTGCAATTAAGGTAAAGTTTAATCGCATTAATTATTTTTATAAAAAAAACAAAAAAAAAGATATTTCTATTTGCTTTTTATTGTTCCAAATAATTCTGTATAAATAAGTTAAAAATGCACAGGTAATGGACTACTTAAGAGTAGGTAATTAGTGCAGATTTGTGAATTTTAAATACGTTTACGAAAGACCCCCAGACTAAATTAAATGTACCTCGCGATATTATCAAACACCAATAAACTTCAAAAATAGGAAGTTGTTATTTCGCATGTGTATTATAGTCAATACTTGATTTAAAAAATAACTTATTTTATTAAAACTTTAAGTATCACTGTACTAATTTAGTCTCGCATGTAGGTCGAATCGCGCATCAACCCGGAACGGAGAGGTCCGCTACTGACAACTTTAATTAGCACGTCCTAATCCTCGCATTGTGGCATCTGGGGTGGAGTAACGTCACAAAAATTAATCTGCAATCCCTGTCTCCCGGCTCTCATCAATCTTTTATTTTATTAGCCTTCTAGGTATATGTATAGACTAGCTGATCCCCGCGGGTTCACCCGCGTTAAAAAAGTAAAAAGGTATACCTATCTAAACACAGGTAAGATCTCGCGCTCCCGCGAGGGGGCCCGCATGCGCGTAGCGCGCGCTAATGCTTTTTTCGAAAATTAAAGTAGCCTATGTTACACCTTAGACCTTCAGCTATATGCCAGTGAAAGTCCCGTCAAAGTCGGTGCAGCCGTTTAGAAGATTAGGTCAGCCAAACAGACAGACAAAAAAAAAATTAATTGCATCTTCGTTATAGGTGTCGTGTATACTTTTATAAGTACTAAGCAAAAAAAATTTATTTTGAAATCACAAACAGACACTTCAATTTTATTTATTTCTATAGAAAGTATAAGGTCGAAACGCCAAATCCATTCATGTATTTTTTTAGGAAAAAGGAGTCTTTTTAGATAGCCTTAAGCGGGGCGAGTATCTCCCTGCTAATTTAATATCGAAATAGTACTAATACATATATCAATTAAATTATCTATGATCGTGTTGTAATATAATGAACCATTTTAATTGGTCTTCTTTATAGCACTTAATTTCAACTTTGAGTACCTATAATTCATTCCTACCAAAATAGAAATAGTTGAGAAGTATCATTCGAAAACAATATTATCAGGTGACCTCTCACATAAATCAAAAGAGACAGCGATGTGGCTGAATAGCCGAGCGTGAAGAATCGGCCAAAGGGTTCCACGATGAGCATAATAGCGGCGTGATTTAGTGGCGACGCGACAAAAACGCACAGGTGCTGCGGCTCCGGGATATTAACACGTTCACAAACATCTCCCGCACTATTTATGTCCTACGCATCTCTTCGATATAAACTGTACAGGTAGATAGGTAGACAAATAATTTGGTAAGATATCGCGATTACCTAATTTTGCACTTTTTCAAAAAGATTTAATATACATATAATGTAAATGATTTTTAGATTCTGTGCGCTTCCAATTATCCTTCTTGATGTTCGGGTTAACAATGGAATAACAACGACAGAGAAAAGACATTCAACAGCTAAAATACTGGAATTAACCATTATAAATAAAAAAAGGGATTATTGTTTTCTTCAGGCTCATAATGTTATCGTAACTATATGTACCTTCATAATTATACGGATTTGTTTGTAAGATATTCGAACCTTGAATTTA
>DWLZ01000465.1:0-10319 GCA_018251995.1 Urbanus velinus | reverse complement strand
ATATGTATTTTATTAAGTAGCAAATGATGTACCTACACTTTTTTATATGATCGAAGTAGCAAACGAGCATGCAGTCCACCCCACTCCGCGGTGTTCCACGGTGCAGCACACGGCCTATGCGATAGATCTGCGCGATGTTCAATGCGGTCGGTTCGTAAAGATTGAGGCTACATGCCAGGATATGTTTGGATGGATTCAACATGGGTTGATGTCTCTGGTTTTATGACACAACACGCGGTACCCTCAGCCATAGTGTCTGGGGGAGTTTTTGATAAACCCTTGACTCGCGAGTATCAGGACAACAGTCATAATCAACATTTCGTTGGTCGACCAGCACTCTCTACTAGCGCGCGCTGTTGCAGTCAAATATCATTCACGAGCTTCGGACGAAGCGCTAACATTATTTATTAGTCGTATACGAAATGATAGCGCCGTGTGCCGCAGCGGGAACGCCCGGAGGCCGCGTCTCTCGGCCGGAACTTCACGTTTGTTTTGTTTTGTTAGTTCTCTTTTCGCTTGATACGTCTACTTAAAACGTTGCAGTTGCGTTGCGCTCGAGCCGTTTAAACTACTATTTAATGTCATCGATGTGAAATTCAGTGTGCTGGATATAATTGTTTTATAGTCGTTTATAATCCTATGAAAAGATGGACGCAAACTTGAAGTTATTACCATACTTTAATGCTAAATTAAATTAAAACATATAGCGATACCGACAAAAATAAGGAAAAAAGCAAAAAAAAATAGAAATAAATGAAAATTCTTGAATGTGTCGTATAATTGATTAGTCCTCTCGGAGGCGCGTCGAATTTGATGTGCTTCATTTCGTGATGGTCACAAGCGCTTCAGTATATTTGCGCTGTGGTTGTCGTTATATCCCTTATGAGTAACACTTGCCATTTGTTCAAATAAAACTTAAGGAAACAATAGTTCTAAAATGTTCGATTCTTTTCTATTTCGTGACATCGTTTCTCAAAAAGCCGAATCACACACAAGTGTTGACAAGTTTGTATTAAACTTATTTCACGATATATATGATACATTGTACACACCACACACTATTTTGAATCGTTGAACAGTGACACTGCTGTATATATTTGGGAAACGATGCATCTATTTCTATAAGCTTGATCTATAACGAGTTGCATAAAACTATGTTACTATGAATCGACCAAGACTGAGCACTCAAGTATCAATATCCTCAGTGAAGACTGAAACTATGCATTTTTAGACGAGATAGTCGATTTTTCTTATATAAAAACAATATTAGTATGTACAGACTCGATCTGTACTCGTCGGCCTTTCCTTGCTCTCTTGATAATGAATTTGAACACATGAAATATGTTACGCATTAGTGGCTTATGGTTGCTTCAATTCATACAAATATTATGGTGCACCTAGACTGGCAACGTTGTTGGTGTATGTGCCTGCAATATATACTTCGTTAGGGCGATTTTGTCTGCATATCGAGGCAATAATAACAACATTATGGATATGTCATCACAGTAAAATTGCTTAAAACATGAGTGTTTTCTAAAACAGTGCTATATATTGCATTATTGGAATACACTATCAAGTTTCCAGAAATATACTTGCAGCTACTGATCGCAGTAATAATACTGTTACATTTAGGAGCACCATAGAGAGGCCGCTGTAACAGCAAGTGTTGCCTTCGGGGGCTAGCTAGGGTACTTTCACTTGTATGTCAGTGGACTTATCAATATAATTAACATCAAATTGTCAAAGACGATATGATATACGAAATTAATGTAAGAATGTAAGGTAAGGCCCTATAGGAGAGATATTTTTTTATGCATTCAAAATTCTTACATCGCAAGTTGTAGAATTAAATTTTAGGCTGTTCGTAGAAACAGGATACAGTTTTTTATGTTCTCTGCAATACATTGTACATTTTTTTTCTAAATTGCATAATCGTTATTGTTGGTGAAGTTTTTATACTTGCAGCTTGTAATCAGGTTTTTTTTATAAAACATGTCTGAGGTATTTGTGAAAACATCGGGAGGTGTACAATAAATACTTTAGTGAACGGAGACTAATTTTTCTTTTTAAGGATTAGCTTTTTTCCCTGTTGTGACTATCTACTTAGATACTGCTTGGAGGATGCGCACCCCTATATTAAGATAACTATTACTTGTAGCGCATAAAATGTGAAATATAATAACATGTACCAGTTAAGATTTAATTATTGGTGCACCTACACATATTAGGAATTGACAATCTCTTTAGCACATGGTCGGAGGGAAGTTTAAGATAATATTTTGTATTGCTGCTCGGCAATATTGCCTTGTGTATAACTAAAAGGTTGTAAGTCTGGAAAAAGCCTGTGATCGATATATTAATTGGAAGCAGCCATGTGCATGAGAGATGATTATCAAAAATGTTATTCAATTTAGGCTGGTTTAATTTAGATAATTTAAATTATTTTTACGAAAGGGCAGTTAAATGGATAATAATTGTAAACTCCTGTATATACGTAAGTTTGGAATAGTGACGGATATTAGTAGTACTTGTATGTGTCATTTAAATAACCCTCACCTTGCAATTAATGTGAATTGTCGTAATAATTTTGTCAATGTTTAAGTACCGAATTAAAGCAAAGCCAACAAATGAATGTGAAACCAGTATAAGTATTTATCAGTCTGTCTTATTAAATCTGTACAAAACGAACCATCTAGATTTTGTGATTCAACTCCTTGTTATATTTTTATTTGATGGTTTATTTTTCCTGATCTGATCGGAGTTCATGTTACATAACATTCTCATGTGTGAGTCTGGTGTATGTATGTATGTTTGAGTGTATCATAAGATTCCACCAAAACTAAGACCATTTTCATATATAAAGATGAAGAAAGCACATAGCCTCACATAGGTTGAAACATTTTTAGTTTATTACGAGTCTGGTATTAAATTAAAGTTCCCAAAGTTGCCTAAATGCTTGTGAAGTTGCAGAAGCTTTATATTAAAATCTGTTATACATACTGCGTTAGTATTATCATTAGATAGGTGAAGAGGCAATAAAAATTTAAATGCAGCTGTACATGACGCCAGACTTAAAAGTATGTTCATAATCCTAAGATATTTCATTGTTTCTATGGGTGCCAAAGATATGTGACCCTGCTGAGAACGAGTGTCTAGGTTACGCTCCACTGGCCACCCGTTCCCCTAAGTATATTTTAACATATTTCATCATAAGCATTTGAGTAAAGATAAACGCGTCAGCACGAACCACATTTCACTAAGATCCAGGAAGATTTGGAGGGCAAAAGGGTGATAAGGAGGATGCAGTCTTCTAGATTTGGGAAGCTTGAGCCCCCTTAGCTTCCCCCTGGTCCGGTTCCGAAAAAATCATGCTCATATACCTAATAGCAAATACCCACAGGGATAAGAATGAGATTAAAATTAAACGCCGAAAAATATATAGCGTTTAATTTGCTACTACAAAATTATCAGGCGTCTTCATTTTCATAAAAGGGCTCTAGTATTTTTTGTAGAAACTTTTTTTTACAAACTCAAATATGCTGATCAATATTTATCAACTTTCAATCACCCACTTTCTTTTTTTTATATGATCGAAGTAGCAAACGAGTTCTACCACCTTCAAAATTCTTGCAGCATTTCTGTTCGTACAGCGATAACAATATACTACATTAGTAGTTTAGTACCTTATTTTGGCGGCACGAGAACTCGCGCTGATTGCATGCTAATTTAAATACTATGCACATGACTGGAGGATCCAAGGGTGTTGACTTAAGCCTCCCTGAACATAAAATTATATAGGTAGAGGGGGTAACAAAAAGGAAGACCCTTAATGTAAAATTTCAGACTTATATCTATTAGAAACACCTTTTGTTCCCCATCAACATACCTACCTGCAGTTAGGTCAAGCCGAAAGCTGTACATAAAGGTAAGTTTGTAAATACTATAGAAGTACAAGTGAGCTTGCTGTCGTCTTGGTGGTGTGGGGTGATGTTGGCACCTGCCGCCCATGGACTTGACATTAACCCCATATCAATTGGAATCTTACCAGAGGTTGACCTCAGGTACGTTGCTATCCCAGAGTACTAAGTTGGTACACTTCCGATAAGTATATACTGTAGCCAATATGATATGTGCGGAAACCACATTTAACTTACCACCTTCGGTCCATAACACTGCGCTATAGGACAAACTTGTAGCAGTGATACATCTGGTGTCGAATAACAAAGGGTTCTAATTTCACTCACAATTCAATAGTTGATATCTATACAAATGAATAAAATTAAAATGTCTGTTTGTGATTTCAAAATTAAATTTTTTTACTCAATGCATATGAAAGTATACATGATACCTATAACGAAAATAGACTTAAAAAAATTTTTGTCTGTTTGGCTGAGCTAATGTTCTAAACGGCTGGACCGATTTCGACAAGACTTTCACTGGAAGATAGCTGGAGGTCTAAGGCGTAACATAGGCTACATTAATTTTTGGAAAATTCATTAGTGCGCGCTCCGCACCGTCGCGCGAGAGCGGGATGACACTACGTTTAAATATGTATTCTTTTTTAACGCGGGTGCAACCGCGGAGACCAGCTTGTAACAAAATAAAACTCGTTCTTTCAAAAGTACAAAACATCTTTATTCCAAAATTCAATAATATAAATAGATAATTATTATAAGTAATTTAATTATTCAACCACAATTTATCAAAAATAAATTTTTTGGTAGGGTTAGTAACTGAGAAAACCTGAAATTTCACAAATTCTAATACATGCGGGTCGTTGCCACAGTTTGTTCATGCATTTCCATTGTGGCAAAAAAGGCCTTATTTATCCAATTCATCATCAGAACTATCTGATATTTCAATCATAACAGTTGGATGCTCAATATTCTCTATAATAACAGTAAAATCATCGCCCATACTTTCCAAAATACTTGACAATTCTTCTTCTGGCTCCTGTTTTATGGTCATTGCTACAAGATCATTTTCTTTCAAATTGTGACTTGGACTATTACTTTGAATACTAGAATTGCCCATGACATTACTTGCGTCCAAACTTTTATCATTACCATGGTTATCATTCTGAACACCAGTATCAGTAGGTTCTGTATTTGTAATAACAATACCACACCTACTAGATACTACTTTTTCACCATCAAGTTTATCATCTGGTGTACTATGAACAAAATTTACTTCTTTTTCCTTGTTAGAATTATCTTTCATCTCTACAGCCTTTTCATTATCAATATTATGCTTATAGTTTGATTTTTCAGCACCAAAATTGATGCTTATTGATTCTTCATTTTCTGTATCTGTATCTTTATTATTTGTATCATTAATATCATCTCTGACTCCGTTTTGATCGTCAACGGATATTATAGAGTCCTGTGATGTAACATCAATACTTGTCTCACATTCATCATTGGTTTTGTGATTATTTGTATTTATATTAGTGTTATCACTTGTCTCTGTATGTGTAATATCTTCACTTTTTACACACTCTTCGTCGACATTATGTTTTTCATCAATTAAACTATTGTTATTATGTTTTAACACCTCTTGTGTAGTTGTAGATTCATTTATTTTATCATTTTCTGTATTTTTAATAACGGCACCATTTTTTTGTAGTTTTGGTTTTGATGGGAGGGACTCCATCATAACATATCTGAAACAAAGGTCGGTTTTGTTAATCTCGAATTATTTTGATATTGTACAATGTATAATATTGTACTCTATTACCTTTCAAGAATCTCAGATTCTTTTTTAATTGCAATGCGCTTATTCTCCTCTAATCTTGCCAATAACTCTGGATCATCTTCTGCGGGATCTCTTTGGCAGTCCTCCTCTTTCACTTTGCGCAGTAAGTCCCGGTACTCACGAGTCTGACGACGTTTCTGCAGCGCACGACCACATTGTGTGAAGAGCAAACCCGCTGTAAAGTGATAAAAGCCTATGATAAACTACAGCATGTTTTGTAACTATAATTATATCCATTACACTAACGTTATCGAGGATTTATGTTTGAGAACGGTGTAACCAGCACAAGGTAGACCCAAAAAATCTTATGGCACAGAAAAGGGGTCTTCTAATAAGGGGGATTATGTATTATAGATTAGATTTTACATAGGTTCTACTATTCCTTCAATTTTGCTGTCCCCTTTGGAGGTGACGAGTGGACTTAAGAACATACATATAGTTTTGGGGAAGGGATCTGGATATGTCAGTGATCCACTACATAAATGTACTATCGTTGTTGTATTAAATGAAACTGAAACTACAACTTTTGGAGTAGTTGGCACAGTACCTTCTTTCATAATTTGACACTTAGTCCAGCCAAGATCATCCTTTTTGTTAGCCTCCATGACACAGTTCACAACATCGCAGAAATCTGGGAAAGGTGGTTGTCCATCGCTGCCAATGTTGTTGTTGAGGAATGTCTCTAGAACCATTGTGGGGCCTGGTGGATGGCCAGTAACTACTCTTAGCCGTATTTCTTTTCGTTTCACTGTCTGACTTCCCATAAGCTGACAAAGTTCTTTGTATATCCCAACTATTGCCGATTTTAATCTACAAATAATTAGTAGGTAATTAACTATTATTTTAATTGCTTGTAAATTTACAAAAAAGGATTATTTTTCTTAGTCATCTTAATATTCACAAATCTGTCTAAACAATAAAGTAGAAACATAAGTCTTTCATTTAGAAATTACTGCCATTTTAAAAATATAGTACTTGGACATTTATGATGTTAATATAATACATATTGCACCCTCAGAGGGACAAGGACACAGCTGCATGTTTTACAATTTTTCACTACAAGGATTGAGTTGTCGTCAAATAATATTGACAAAAAAACGGAGAAAGACACCATCTAATACTAAAATGAAGACGAACGGAATGGCTGACTTTGTTCTACCAGATAGTAGGAAGTTTTAAATGCACTTAAGCATATTTAACTCAATTTCGTCATTTCTGCATTTTATGCTCTTGTCTCACCGAAGGTGCAATATATATAATATCTGTCTTTTATATTATGGGGGTAGCAAATAAGCATGCAGCAAATTTGATGGTAAGTGGCCACCGTCACCAGTGAAAATCTGTAATCAACCCCAGATATGATAGTCCTACTTGAGGTTAGCCACAGATGGATTGCTACCCGTGAGGACAAAGTTGGAATACCCCAAAAAAAAGGTCTTATTAACCACACCCTTCCGACCAGAACACAGCAGCGCTGAACACTGCTGTTATAAGGCAAAAATATCTTCTATCTAAATGATCTTCAACCAGAGATTTATATATAACCTAGATTCGCCCGTTCCATACTTCAGACGCGCTAGACTGCGGCTCGACCCAATGTGTGACAGAGAAAAAAACTATATCAATTACGTAATGCAAGAGCGAGTTAACTGTAACTATCACTACGCCATCTTTTCTTCAGCAGTTACACAAAACGTAAACAGTTTTTGAATGCACAGGGCCTATCTACGTTTGTATAAATCTTTGTCTTCAACACTTTAAACTTACCTTTCACTCTTTATGTATGGTGAATTAACACTGTCGTCATCTACTTCCAACTCATCCAGTCTTGCAATTTCTCTCTGATACTGAGCTAATCTCCTTTCCAACTTTTTTATTCTTTCTTGATTACTTGGTGTATTGAGAGCAACGTTCACACTTGTTTGTGGTACTAAAAAATTATCTTCTTCCGTTGCAATACTTTCTTGACTAGAGTTTAATAATGCTGTACTTTCATCTAATATATCAATTGTTTCATTGAAATTCACGTTAACTGGAGCCTCCACAGAATGTGTATCAACATGATTTGTATCTAATTTCGGTTTCTTACAACTGGTCCCTGAAAATAGCTTCTTTACTTTTACTATTTTTAAAACATCCCAAGAAGTGTTGCTTAGACTGAAACTTTTAAAATGATTACTTACCGTTAATTTGTGAATTATTACATCTCTTTAGACTATTTTCTTCATTATTTTTATCTAAAAGATGTATATAATGTTGTATTATTGTTAAGATTAATTGTTAAATATAGAAAGATTATAAGTTGACAGATTCAATATATTGATATTTCATTCAGTTGCATAGTAAAATATGATTCATGCTCAATAACCTGAGATCTGCATGGAATGCGACACCCTGCTCTTAATTCAATATAGCATACTTTAAATGTACGATATCATCCTTTTAAACTTAAACAGGGGTTTTCTGGAGATAGAACCCATTGTTCTCGGGCGGTACCACCAATCCCCTACTTCTGCCTTGCAAGAAGTGTTAAGCACTGCTGCGTTCTGGTTTGAAGGGTGTGGTAAGGGAGACATTTGTGGTGTTCCGACTTAGTTCTCATGGGTAGAGATGTATCTATGGCCAATATCAAGTTGAACTGTCATCTTATCTGAAGTAATCTTAATGAATTTGGGCAGCAATGGTCATTTACCATCAGGCAGCATTTTCGTTCGTATTTGTCATTGTAAGCCATTATGCTTAGGTCTCAAGATACGTACACAGACTGTAAGGAAAATCTTTCTTTAATATAGCTAACATTACCTGTTAAATTAGTAGACAGAGTTATGAAGGGAACCTTTTTCTTTACTTTAGATGCTTTCAAAATATTACATAAATCTTTTATATGAGAATGTTTAAACTTGGGATTTACATTCAATAAATTATTTGCACGTCTTATAGCTTTTTGTATCTTTGGTGATTCTCTTACTGACTTTTCCAACTGGTAATATTCTTTCAGAAGTTCCTTTTTTAGGATTCCTAACATCATTGTAGTATTCTCCAAACAGAGGCATTTCTCGATAAAGTCTGCTAAGTGTTGATTTGTTTTTGAAACTTCATAATATAACTCTGAGTGGTTTTCATTTGATTTGTTTACTTCTACCACACATTCTAGTATCTGAAAATATTAAAAAAAACACAATCATGGATTTGATTTTAAATTCCAAGTTAGTTGTATAAAAGTGGTAGAACTATGTGTAATTCGACTGGTGGCACCACCGCCACACCTATTTCTGCCTTATAACAGCAGTGTTAAGCACTGCTGTGTTCTGGTCTGTAGGGTTTGGTCAGGGAGACATACTTATCCGAGGAGTTCCAACTAAGTCCTCATGGGTAGCAACACATTTGTAGTCCACCTCAGATAGTACCTTGATCTTATCTGGGGTTGGTTACGGATGTCCATGGGTGACAGTGGCCACTTATCATCAGATGGACTGTTTGCTACTTGCTACTCCTATAATATGCTTGTATGCTATGTATGTATACAATTCTATGCTTGTTTGCTACTTCGATCATTAAAAAAGGATTAACAACACTAATTCCTGTTTATTAATCCACTTGTTATGTATGATATGTATCCATTTTATCAATCCACTCATTTATGACTCATTTGGGTAACAGAAAGCACATACAATTATTACATAGTAAGTACTACTATGTTGATCCATCAAAAGCATTTTAAACAAACTGTTTGCCTAAGTTTTAAATAGTTTTTTAGTTAAGTACTAAAACCACCACCAAACCATTTCTAATGTGGTTCTCGTGTTTCAGTGATAAGTTCTGGATATAGACTTCCTTCCATTTAGTGACCACCATACTCCATACTCTTTAATAGATGTGACTTCAAGAGCTATGTCCGCTTAAATACATTGATGGATCTTTTTGCACTTTTGTATCAACATTAATTCTCGATTCACGATTTTATGCAGCTCACCATAGCCCTGTTACAATTTATAATGGATCTTTGGATATGTGTTCCTAAATAATCCACTTCGTATAAAACATGGATAACGACACAAAAGTGAAAAAATATCCAACAAATAGATCTTTTAGCTCGTGGTCATAGCAACTTCAAGTATAACCCCTGTTGTTTAGGTTGTTTGCAGATGTACAAGGGCGGAATTAGCCTACAAGTCAACTGCACGTTCGTTATCTACTTAACTTTTAATATGCATGATTCGAAGTGATATCCATGGGAATGTAGCTACTCTTGGTATAATATTTTAAAAATAATACAATACCACATTACTATTTGTGATCAACTTTATTAAAATTCACTTACACAGTCGTCATCATCTGATAGATCGATTATATCAGTCATTTTCAAAGAATTTTAATTGCAGTCAATCGATATTTATTTCCAAATAATTAAATATTCGAAACAGGACAGGAATACACTTTCATAAAATAACAATTTTTTTTAAATTTAAAACAGTGAAACACTACTTGACTAGAGGTGAGGCGTATTTATCATAACAGTTATAAAGCACAGGTAGACAACAAATAACAGATAACAGTTGTTCTCA
>DWLZ01000464.1:0-10325 GCA_018251995.1 Urbanus velinus | reverse complement strand
AATTAAAGTAGCCTATGTTACGCCTTAGACCTTCAGCTATCTTCCAGTGAGAGTCTCGTCAAAATCAGTCCAGCCGTTTAGAAGATTAGCTCAGCCAAACTGACAGACTGACAGCCATATACCATAAATGTGACAATAGCTACCTACTATGCAACATGCTTGCCTACCCACACTATAACAATGTAATCTTGTCCACAGCGAGATAGTAGAAGCGTCAACCGCACCGGTGCCAACGTCGTCCAACTCTACTCCGCTCTCCGCCGGCACCGAACCCGGATCCGAGGACGCGGCGGTGCGGCGGCGCACGGCCGACACGCTGCCGATGGAGGTCACGTGACGCCGCGACCGCGCCGCCGCGAACGCTTGCTGCGCGCGTGACGTCATCGCGCCGTCCGACGCGCCCGAACGTGACGTCACCGCGCCGCCCGACGCGCCCCATCGTGACGTCATCGCACCGCCCGACGCGCGCGACTGTGACGTCCTCGCGCTGCCCGATGCAAACAATTGTGACGTCTTCACGCAGCACGTGAGTGATCGTGACGTCATCGCTCTGCTCGACACCCGCGATAGTGATGGTGTGGGCGCCGTGCCCGAAGCCGGCGACGTACGTGACTTCACGGATCAACACGTCGCGCGCTATTGCGATCGGGACGTCACCGTCCTGCCCACAGTACGTCATAGTGATCTTGATTGTGACATCATCATCATGCCCACTGTATGCAATAGTGAACGTCACTGTGATGTGGAGGGTGAAGCCAGCGACGTACGTGACGTCATCACTCTGCCTTCCGCATGTAATAGTGATGTGATGGGGAACTCGGATGATGCTATTAACGCCGATTCGCGTAATTTTACTGTTCTACGCAAAATACCATATGATAGTAGTGAGCTAGACCACCGTGCTCGTGCAAACAACTCTATGGACAATGATTTTAGTGATAATTGTAACGTAATTGATTCTATAACGCGTGGCAATGATTATGATGTGATAGGTAATGCTATAAACAACGATTCGAATGACGTCACTAGCCTGCCCAACGGTGTTCCAGTTTATGATATTGCGTTAGACCGCTGCGTTCGTACGACCGATGTGACAGACGAGAACATATTAGCATATTATGATGTGTTAGCATCACGTGATAATAATTGTGATGTGATAGGTAACGCGCGTGATACCAACAACGTGCGTGACGTCATCCTTCCCAATGCACTTGGTAGTCGTGATGTGATTGATGAGGCGCTTCACGGCAGCGTTGAGAGTGACGTCACTTCTCAACCCAATGGTAATGACAGAAATATGAATAATAATATCATAACAGGTGATTCTGATGCTTACGATAGACCAATCATTGATAGCAATGTTTTCTACGCTGTTCAAAATAAAGTCGATACAATAAACAGTCATAATGTTCAAATTATGATTTCCAATGATAGAAATAACTCCAATGGTTCATGCATTTGTCTGAACGCCTCCAAACCTTCAAATACAAATAGCAATAGAAATGAAATCGTTAATAGTGATTCCGTTAGTGTTAAAGTGATTGCAGACAGTTCTGATGAAGCCACCGCTTCAAACGACACGGAAATAGGTAAGAATGTAGCTTATTTTGATAATATAAAAGCAAATCCAAAAAGGAAAGTAGAGGAATCCTTTAGTAATGAAAGTCATAACAATATCAGTACTGATGATGTAGATATCGATACAGATCAGAGTATGGATGATAGCGATATTGAAAGTAGAATTAAAAAGTTTGTAATGATAGTGTCCAAAAAATCCGGGCGTAGAAAAAGAAAGAAAATTATAAAAGGCCTTTCTCAAGCGCATATAATAAAAGATCGTGATTCTGAATGTTCAGATATAATTGAAAGAAATGTTTCAGAAAATGCCTCTAAGGTACCTGTTATTTCTAAAAGCTTCGACAGGCCTTCTGTAATAGTTTTTAATAAAAGATATATTGATAACAACAAAACTAGTAAACCAAATTTAAAATCTGCTATAAAGATTGATTCACATAATGAGTTTGATTTTAATGACAACTCAATCAAAAGAGTTCCCATCAATGCTATAGCATCTGAAGAATCTAGACCATCAGTTGTTGTCTCGATTAAAGAAAATACTGTACTAAATACACAAATACCCGATTTTTCTCCCGATGTACCTACCATCCAAAATAGTATACACGATTCGAGCTCGCATCCTAAAGTTAATGTATTTCACGAAATTGATTCATACAAATTCAAGTTTGATGTAAAAAGTAAAGATAATGAAATTGCGATAAATTCACCTGAACTGGACAGACAAATCGTAAATTTTGTTCTTGATAATAATGCTGGTAAAACATTTAACAAAGCTTGTCGTGACGTTTATAAGGAAGTCGATAATCGCGTCTTACATGAACCTAATAAATCTGTAGCAGAGAAAAGTAGAGCTAATATTGATGAAATATTTAATGATTACATTTTCGAAGAAAAAACTTGTAACAAAGATGCCATTAGCAATATTGAAAAGGAGTTTGATGATTTAGTCTTTAGTGATGAGGGCAGTAACATGACTGTACAGTTAAATGATATTTCTGATGAAGATATTGATTTCAACTTTAACAGTAAACCGAAAAAGGAAAATTATACCGGTTTTAAAATAACAGGAAAAGATAGTCTTTCTTTGCATAAAGATAACGAAGAGAATAATTTTACAGATGATAACAGTTCGAAAATATGTATTGAAGAGTATGCCAATGAGTCAGAAATTAATAAAGTTAACCAATATATTATTAGTTATCAAAGTGATGTAATGTTTACTGAAGGATTTGACACTGAATCGTATATAGACAGGCAAGTTCATAATTACATAATAAATGATAACACTGATGATAGCGTTCCTGATAATTGCATTGAAAAAGGATTCGTTGATTATATACTAAACGATGAAGAGAGCAAACTTCGTTTTGATGAATTAAGTAATAGGAAACTCTTTAATTTCCCTCTTAAATATAACCTAAATAATGAGATTGTAGGCAATGAGATTGAATTCGGTGATTATATCGATGAAAATGAAATCAATATTCAAATTTACGATAACACTAAAAATAAAGAAATACATAACATTAATAATCAGATTGTTGAAGAATATGTAGAATTTGTATTAAACAAAGACAAAATAATTCCCGTAGATACAATAATAGATAGTATTGTTCATAATGATACGGATAGTAATCAATACTGGGAACTAGATTCACAAGATATGCAATTTTCCATGGATATGAACATGAGCGAAAATAACTCTTTTCAACTGGATGGTATAAATGATTTCAGTAATTATATAAATAAATACATTGATAATATGAACGAGGAGCTTCCTAAAGAAACATATGGAAAAAGCAATCCTATTGTTGAATTGTTGAGAATAATAAACAACGGAACATGTACGGAATTAGATTATGAAAATGAATTGGTTCACAATAAGTCGGAAATAACCTCAAAAGATTATCATACACACAGAAAGGAGGTGAAAGTTGCGGAATATATAGATGAAAAGGGTTACTTACATAGAAATATAATTGATGATAATATGAGTAATGATAGAAATATTTATGTTCAAGATATTACGAATGATGTTACGAATAATCAATACATACACATTAAAAGTAAAGGAGGAATTGCTGATAATCACAAAATTACAGATTTGAGTGATAAGAAATCATGCAACATTTTTACACAATGCAGTGTTGATGAGAAAAATCGAGAAATTGACGATTCAAAATCATTCTTAAACACGAATAACGTACTAGAAATTATTGAAACGCATAAAACAAAAGTAGATTTAAATACCGAAACCTATCCTACTATAGAAGAGGATAAGAATAATAATAAAAACCAAAAGAATAGTTCTTTAAATCCAATAAAAGCATCTAATATGGATATAAGTAGGCTATGTTGTAAGCCTGAACGCGCTGTCCTGAATACACTACCGCCACCTATAATGGTTTTCTAGCATCCCTCGAATCTACCGCCCGCGGTGTGACCGCCTTGTGCCGTGAGTTTTACCACCTACCGCCATTCGTCATAATTCTGTCGTCTACCCTCTTTATATACAAAAAAATATTACAAATATTTGTGTTCGAAGAATAGTCGATGGATTGAGTTTAGTTTTTCACACAGTTTCATTTTTATATAATTTTATCCTAAAATTATTAGAATAAGTCTTATTTTTCGCTATGTAACCTTCGGCTGATTTAAATCAGATGCATGCAGATACCTTTGTTGCAAAAATAAACTTCCCTTTCTCTACCCTACAATACTCGACTATCACTTTTACGTTAACTTATTATTGTATTTTTCTTAAATTCCTCAATTTAAACTCTTATCGTTATTAAATCCGGATGTATAATTAAAAATATACAGAAACAACTTTGTTTTTCAAAATCGCTCATCATCGACTAATTCCTCAAATGTAATGTTATTTACCAAACCATGAGTACCGTATTTACGAGTTTGAAATTGTTAATTTTATTTTAAAACACATTTACTAAAGGCCTTAATCTGATACATTTATCCTGGTTTAAATATTTATTTGATGTCGTTAAAATAAAACGTGATTAGACATTTTCTTAAAAGTATTTTTGTTTTCGCAAAGTATTTATGGTGTTTCCTCACCTTAATTTTTTTGTATTACATTATAACGATTCAGTTACACTCTTAAAACTGAAAAAAAAAATCATCTTAATAGTACGGTGGTACCGCTAGGCGCAATTGATACGAACTCTATAGTTCTACCATATATTTATTGGAACACCGTTGGGCAGTAAGTAGATCTAAAATAATTGTCGACGCAAAATACACCTAAAATGACTTGTAATTGTACAATGACATTGACACTAGACACTCGTGTCGACACTTCGTGTCGTAGTCTCGTGATATTTTTAAAACCTGTGTCTATCGTCAAAGTCACTGTCCATATTACTATCTTAGTAAAAATGCAAGAAACATAAGTATATACATATGTATATACGATCTTCGGAAAGGAAAATAGTCATAATGAAAAGTGTACTAAGTTTCATTGACATGACCA
Source organism: Urbanus velinus (assembly GCA_018251995.1). Taxonomy (NCBI): domain Eukaryota; kingdom Metazoa; phylum Arthropoda; class Insecta; order Lepidoptera; family Hesperiidae; genus Urbanus; species Urbanus velinus. The sequence goes on along the minus strand of DWLZ01000464.1, from coordinate 5,257 downwards.
ATGTTAAATAAAAAGGTTGTATAATTTGTTTCAATAAACATTGTATGTAATGATGGTATCCACGACACATTTAATACATATATTATGTTTCTCGCTTACACATCACAGAGAACGAACGAGAGGTAAACACAAATTCTGCCAATTTAGATTGTAATATTTATTGAAGCAAGTTATACACAATTACCCAAAAAAATCTATGGATTATACAAAAATAATGTATATTATACCTTACTTATTACTATTCCAAACTGCTGCCAATTGAAATATATTTCTTATTTGTGTTGTGGTGTCTCTGAATGCCTATTTGTAACGTGTACACAGTAGGAATATTATATATTTATCACTCTGAACATTGCTATACTAATAAAAGGTCATGTGTGTGAGTGAAATGCAAACATTATGAAACGAGACAGCATCATTGTTCGTGTACATTCGTCACTCTCCGTCAATGCTCAGCTGTAAGTACCTTATCGGATAAAATAAATTCATAATGTTCCTACTCAACACACGGTTAGTATGTAAAATGCTAGAAGAATTTATAACTTAATGTTTTGTACCTATTTCTGTTCTTGTAAAGTTCTGTTTAAGTCCCAGTCTGCTGGGCAAACGTATCTACATACAGTTTGGGATTTAGAAAAAACATATTTTGAATACAAAATAATAGTAACGTGAGTAACTGGTGTTGATTTAAACAGAGCTATTCAATCTAGGAAACCTAATAGTTACCATTCTCTTTATGTTAAACATATCATAGTATCATTAATACATTTCCTAATTATGTACAGTCTGTCGCAGTAAATATAAATAATCATATGTAATTTACTCATACAAATATAGTTTAGTTAGTATACAATATTCGGTCATACTGCATATTATACAAATAGCTTGTATAATATGTGATGCACTGTATAACTGCGCTTGTACTCTGTATTTTTCGGTATAACACGAAATTATTCATAAATTGTACGCTCAAATTTCTTTCAACAAGCCTTTTTATACTTGGGAGTTCTATTGGGAAGTCAAATAATTTGGGATTTTATGTATAACTTATTATACAGCACTTTTATCTATCTAGACAAAACTGGTTTATTATACGCGCTATGTAGTGGCCAGTTTAAAGGGGATTAGAAGCTTATTATACAATGCTGCAACATTTAAGGTAAGATAATATTACCGCCTTAAAAACCGATGTTCGGTTTGAGGTATTGTATTCATACTTGATTTTACTGTGACAGATTAACAGTAGTGTTATTTATTTTTATTAGTTAATTTATGGTAATCGTGTAAAATAAGGGGATAAACGAAAAACAACTTATTCTGTACACTGCGTCGATAATACACACTGTATTAAAATGTAACCGCTAGATTCTCCTATGATTTAATTTATTAAATTGTAATATTTACACGGAATAAGTCATTTTTTTCAATCAACATTCGTTTCGTATGATATTGCTGTCAATGTCTACGAGTGACTCGCAATGTCGTAATATCGGAGTGGACAATCGTCGGTGTGCATTCGACTAAAAAACTAAACTTAAACTTACTTGGACAAGACTATACTTGATATTCGAAAAACAAAAAATCGTTAAGAATATATACGTTTTATACATAAACTTGAGTCTTCTACGGCCTTAAAACATCGCTAACTAAACGAAGTTAGTTTTTGAACTAAAAAAGAAAACTTTAATTGACTCTGATGTGTTATTAAGCCGATATTTGACACACAAGTTTCTGCGGTCTCATGTTAGTGGTATTAATGCCCATGATGTACGAGTAAAATGAATTTGTCCATATTTAGTGTAATAATTAAATACATGCTTCATTTAAAATAATTTATGTGGCTGTGACATAGTTAATACAAGCGAAACCTGTATTCTTTCCCATGCAAATGCCAGTCTCCCTTTTTATAATAATCTCGTCTTCTTAATGTAATTATGTGTATTTTATGGGATTTTGCGTATAACTTAATGTATATGTGTTGTAAAGATCGGTCGGGGATTAAGTAGGTGATGATAAAGACGGATTTAAACTCGACGGTAGTTTTATCAGCTATTGGCGTCATATTTTGTACCCGTATATAAACCGTTTAACACTTTAAATCGTAGCCTCTCACACTAAAGACATGAAGCGTAGCGGACAGTCACATATTTAAATTGACTGTCTAATGTGTCGTGTATGGATGCATTACGATTCCTATATATCCATATTGCATTAATACAATCTCGAATAACTATTCAATGTTAATAATAATAATAATCGTACATATTTTATCCGTGTATCGTGACTCCTTATAACTTTAAATGTAAAATTATTCGGGATTTGTATAATTGTGTAGCCGTGTATAAAAAGTATAACCAAATGTATTATTCGTAAATTAATCATGTACTTATTGTCGAGTAAATATCAAATCGTTTTAGTTGACGTTTATTGTAACGTTAATACGTACTCAACCATTCTATCAGGCTGGCATTAGCGCGTAAATAATCCGTATTTTTTTAATATTCTCCGATTTTGTACGTGTCTATTTGAAATTTCGCGAAAATGAATGAGACTAAACGCATTCGGTGAATATTGCAAAAACGGACGAAGCGTTAGGTTTTTTAGCGAACATTGTCTAGTTATTATTTCTAACGAATAAAAAAATGAAATAAATAAATAAAAATAAATAAATAGCAGACGTCGAGCGAGCGGTCGTTATGTGTATATTTAAAATTTGTAATATATTGATGATGGAAAAATGTTAGTTGCATTACTTGTATTATATAGGTTTTATGTGTATTATAATTATTTACTTAATAGTGATGACGCTGGCCGGACCAGTGAGTGTATGTATGTATTCTGTAATAGTAGTGGGTTCGATTCGCGTCCGAGGCCACGTTGTAAGGCCTCCGTTTCTGTGGTTCATGCGACGCAGTGGAGATTTTCAAGTGTTCAGATTCTTTTCATGCATCACCACTTTAATTACAACTTAAAATTATAATTTTAAGTTATTTGCAATATATTGCAATAGAGCATTGTATATCCTTAGAATTGCACGTAACAATTATGCAAGATTATCGCTTCATATGACATATCGATCCAGTTGCATGGATCGTGATAGCTACAATCCATGCACCGCTAATAACCATTTGTAATCGTTAATTATTAAAATGTATATAGTCCGCGACGACATTGCCTAAATGAGGAAATTATTAATATTAAGTCAGCTATTCAGTACATATATCAATAAATGCTTATCCTTATTCAAATTGGATTGATATCGCTAATAGTCGCTTGCAAATCTCTTCGCAAATTGTCGTATGTCCACCGAAACAATTGTGTTACTCAATTTGAGAACACGGATATAGTAATTATGTGTGTGCCTAAATGAAATAATTAATGTTTAAATCGATAAATGTCCTCATTGCGTACCGTACTCCGATTAATATGTATTGCTGTGTGAATTTGTAAGTGCATATGTGTTTTTACTACAATTAAAACTGTGTATTTCAAGCGAATTTCGACAATAGTCTGTAATATTTAATATATTCATGTCTGAGTGTTTAAAATATATGAAAGAAAATTCAGCGTAGCAACGTATTTAATGTTTCGCTGATGTTCTTATAATAGTCGTGTGCCAGGTGACGAGTTAATGTCTAAAATTTAAATAGCTCATTAATAAATTGGCGTGGCTTTTTGAAGTTAAAAGTAAATAAATGTTTAGAATGCTTTCCCTAGAAGGCGTAGTAAGTTTAAAATGGTTAATCGCCCCTTTCTCTCTAATTATACACGTTCCCCCAAAAAAAAAATGTTCTCGGATAAAGAAACTACAATTAACATTAACAATATGAATAAATACTATAATTATTATGTTCGGAAACTATATACTTATTCGTTTAGTGTAAAAATTTAACGCTGTGTGACATAAAGTGAGAATACAAATAATATCGATAATAAATGTATAAAATAGTTTTGGAAATATTTTTAATGCCCGCATATTAGGATTTTTCTTGCTTAAAACGCCGATGCCTTTACAAAATTGTATGATTAGATTTGTTTTTGTCGACATATTATAAAAAAAGTATAATTTTTTCAGCAAAATTGTTAAAAGCGCCCAAAAAATTCAAAAAAAAAGATAATAATACCCGTAATGTTAATTGGTATGTAAATGTAGAAATCTAGTATAAAATGTGTCCATTTCAATCGTTAGACTTCACGTAGAAACACGTGTAGATAGTTAAATAATAAATGTAATCAATTTAAATGTTGAACAATGACAGCAAATTAATGAAGCACTGAAAGTTAACGTGTAGTTTCTTTCTCGGAATAAATAATTAATATTTGTCCGTTTAACTCGATTTCTCGTTAGAAATTTTGCAGAAAAAAAGCAAAAAAAAATTAATTGTTGTATGTAAATTTAAATATCGTGATTATGTATTTTAAACGTAACTAAAACATTGCGTTTTAAAATCTAGCTATGTGCGCAGTGTATCGACTCGTGTCTATGCAATGTCCTGTTGTTTCAACGTTCATAAAAAAACAGCGAACACTTTTTCATATCAACTCATCGAGCGTATGGGCTGCTAGGAAAAGGTGCTTGCGACAAAAAAATTTAAACGGTTTTAACTATGTCTATACATATATAATTAGTAAGTATCATATACTGTACAAAAGGCTGCATATTTGGGAAAAATGTAAAAAAAATTGGCCTCATTTTTGGGGCCGGTAACATACGCTTAGTAAAGTGGATAGGAAGATGTGTACCTCATAAGTTTTGATTTCTAGATTAGTCTGTAGCGGGAGTTTTGAATGTCTCCGTGAAGAAATGCTGTGTATTTTTTTCCTTAGCTTTTCTCTATCGGGCTGCCTTCGCGTGCGTTCGTGCGTTGTTTTTTCGTGTAAATATTACTTTTTTAATTTTTAGTTGATATAAAGGCGACGGTCGTGAGTGATTCACGCGTCGCCCGGGTACAAGCCAAGGGAGGCATTCAAAAAGTCCGCACTTATTATAAAAAAAAATTCGCTGTAAATTGTTTGTAAAAATAGTCATGTTCAGAATTTCAGTGTAGTTTTGTTGATTTTTTTTTCAACCGGAAATTGCTGAATAAAGCGACGATTCTGTTTCATAAGTTTGTTTCATTTATTTATTTCTGTGTTTCTAAAACATGATTAAATAAATGAAATGTAAGAAAAATATTTGGTTTTTGATTTTTTACTCCTCATTTTTTGCATTCAAGATCAAGTGTCCTCATATCTTTTGTAAATTTGCATCTAACAT
>DWLZ01000463.1:0-10325 GCA_018251995.1 Urbanus velinus | reverse complement strand
CAATAAGTTGGCATAAGTTTAACAATGGGTAAAAATAATACAATGACACTGAGAAAAGGACAATTATCATTAACAAAAATAACCGTAAAATTAGTAGGATTGTCATATTTAGTAAGCCTATTATTATTTTTTATCATAAAAGTTACAATCCACCGCATGCATGCACCGCACGCATGCAATCCACCTGATGGTAAGTAGCCACTACTGCCCATGGACACTTGTGACCAAGCCTAGATAAGATAAGAATCCTTCCGGAGGTAGGTTTACCGATCATATATTTAAAAAAAAACCGACCTGTATATTAAAAAAAAAAACCTTTTTTCTGGTAAGTGCTCATTTTTCATAAATGCGGTATCACTTATTTCTACTTTGAAAGCACTAGTTTTCATGTTACAAGTTGAACCACAAAGGATTGTACCTCTTTGTAAATAGCAACAAATCTATTGTCTTGTTCAAACTGGCAGGGAATAATTAAAACCTGTCCACAATGCGCCGTACTGGGCTTTTTGAAACACTTAAAACCAACAAAAGTCTATGAAATAACAATTAGATGTCAAATTTACATTAAAGTAAAAAATACGTATAACAGTATTTAAATAATTCAGCGAAGTAGTATGGCGTAGTATAATAGTTGAGATACTCTATTTGACAGTAATTTAGTGTTGTCAGTAAAAATTAGGTCAGTAGTTCCCAAAAAGTTCTTTTCATGACTTTCTTGACAAACTATAGAAGTTTGTCGTCTTAAGAAAAATGTATAAATAAAAATTTAATAAGCACATAAATAATTACTTCATTATACTTTTCTAGCTGATATTTTACAATAATAATGGAACAGTAATTGTATTACGGGTTTACTACGTTTAGTGAAACTTTACCCGTTTACGTTTGGGCCCATACATCTACAAGCAACGCTCCGTTTAGATACTAAAATTTACTAATGGAAAAAACCGGAGCAAACCTAAACCAATGTGGTTTCAAGGAAACGTAATAAACTTGTATTAAGGGTAGTGTGGTTTTTTGATGTACATAGGCTACAGTAACAATAGCTACTGTACATCTACTACTGATTAATGTGATTTTTTAAACAAATAGTCGATTTCTTGCAGCTCATTATTCAAGAAGAAGAAAGAAATAGACAACAGGAAGTGGCACGTGGGCAAATTGAGGCGACTAACAGTATGATCTGCTTACCATACTTAACGTCAGTGCTTGCCAGTTATTGAGACACATAAATTTTGTTTTGCGGGTTATAATTTTTTTGTAAAACTTCGTAACGTCGTGGCTACAGTAACAGTAGCTAATGCGGCTTGGGCAAGTTAAACCGGCTGTCGGCGACTTACGTTTTAAAAAAATATCTATTTATTTATTATATTAAAATGACAAAAAATAATCTTAATGTTGGTATTGTAATAACAGTAGAATTTGTGACTATGCAATTTATTCTATGCAAATTGTATTTTTTTTTTTCATGTCGATATTCGTGGGTACTTTACCCGCAATCAAATCCTGTCGTGCGGAAGGTCCTTTATGACAGTTCTGTCAATACCGAAACTTTCAGGTTCAGCCTCATGGAGATTTCAGCAATTTTGACAACTGAATGACAAGTGATACTTTTAGAAAATTTGGCACCTTATTGCCTATTTAATAACTTAACTTTTGTCGCATTATTAAATAAATAAATCTCAAGTTTTTTAACATGTAGTTTTAATTTTAAACATCAACTATTTTAGACCTTATTCGATAAATTTTGAATGCGAGGCAAAGCCTTACGTACCTAACTTTTCTTTTGTATTTGGAAAAATAAAAAATATGCTCCATACAAAAATCACTGATCACATTGTAATAAAAAAACATGTAACATAACAATATAAATATGTAAATTTTCTATGATTATCATTTATTATAATTAACGCATAATTTTGAAGTTTGTAGATTTGAACAAAACATATTCACAATTTATATTATCTGTACCGCTACGGTATCGCGCAGCGCGCAGCAGCGCATAAATGCGCGCGTCGATAAAACAGGACACAAAAAATTAAGTCAATATTCAACGTTTTGTACAAGACTTTACAAGACAATTTCTTTGTGAACACTTATGTCATTGATTAAATAATAATTTTATTATTTACCAACTTTTTATAATACAGCGATTACTTCTGAACATATTTTAATTTGCTCATTGTTTACCGGCTAAAGAGCTTCCCCGCTGCATATCGCCAGTATCGGTAGACTCGATTTGTATGCGATGAGTAATACCGTTTCTCGTGCTGAGTGACGTCGTGCAGCCGGCGAGCGAGCGGCGCGCAGACCTCAGTTCGACACGGCGAGGAGGCACGGCAGGACCCTCTCCGCACACACCGTAGTTCTCGCGCTACCGCACCCACTATCGATCACTTTCTAGTCTTTATTTTCATATTACCAATTAAAATTTTATTATAAAATGGAAAACGCGGATTTACTAGGAGGGCTCGCGAGCGGTGATAATGTGCCGGCCGAAATCTTGGCCCCGCAGCCGGCGATGAAACGCGATCAGGATTCGACGGATGACTTCGAACATCTGGACCGTGAAGGCAAACGTGAAGCCGGCGAGTCTCCACACCATACCGCTCGCACCGCCACTCAAAGCTTTCTGGACATGGAACGGGACGAATTCGTGGACACTCCGAGAGCACCTTCCGTCAACGACAAACTGGGTGATCATCTGGCCGATAAATTCACCGACAGCGAGTCCGACGCGGATACGGCCGGCGAGTCTCCGCTGCACCGACCGGAGCCCCCGAGACCGAGCGCCCCGACGTCCGAGCCACCAGCGCAGGCCGTTCCCGACCCTACGCCCGTGATGGCTCCCACCTCGGCGGTGAAGCCGGCACCCGAACCTTTAATCGAAAAGCAACCGGAGCCCGTCATCGAGAAGCAGCCGGAAACGATACGTGAAACTATGACGGAAACAAAGCAGACGGAGCCGAAGCCCGAGCCGGTAGTTCAGCCCAAACCCGAGCCGGTCCAGCCGAAGCCCGAGCCGCCGCAGCCCAAGGAGCAGCCGGAGCCGCTGCGCGCCCCCACTGCACACGTCATCGAAGCTGAAGTTATCTTCTGCCAGATGGGACTTGGTAAGCTCTTTCAGTGTTTTGAAATATACGTAGGTATTAGCCATTCGAAAATGTGTGACAATACGAATTCCTTTCTTATTACGTCACGCCTAATTTCTAGTTTTCTCTTATCTCTCCAGACTTCGATTTAAATCGTTACTATTATGTTTAATGTGGATCATATAATACAATATAATATAATTTTATTATACTAATAATTGTAACATGCAGGCTGCATATTATACTCTTTAATATGTTAAAAAGGAAGACCTAATCCTTTTTTCCAATGAGATGGAACCATTGTTGTCAGTGCATAGTAACAATGTTATTTCATCGCTCGTTTTCGACATGGAGTCACGACGGGTGCAAGTTTTTTTGTGCAACGAAACATAATGAGATCGCAACCTGGTTTCAAGGCGAGTTTTAAACGCCTTCAAGCGTGAAGTAGGTATCGTGTCTGCAGGTGACCAGGGTCTAGTCGCTCAATACAAAACAGTGTAGGTATTCTCACAGTACCTAGGTTCTTCGCATTATCTACACGCTGCGTTATTTAACATACAGGTGGCTACAATTACATCCTTTTCAAGGTACTGTTAATTTGTTTTGAGTTTTCTACGATCAAATTATATTCACATGTATAAAGGTATTCTTAAAATGTATCCAGACATCTCGTCAAATCTACATTTACTTACAAAGATGTCATAAGATTTTGAAGTGTGGGGGGTGGTGGGTCGCGGAGGCAAGGGAGGCCAGCTGCAGAGGTGGCGGAGCGGCAAGAGCGTTGACCGCTGCAGCGAGAGACGGGCTAACGGCACCCGCTGAAAGCCCACGCCGCATTGCCGCCGCTCACTATACGCGGAAGGAAAGGATGTCCGGCCGCTACATGCGAATTCCCACGAGGAACTTGAAAATCTTAATTGCAAAGTCATTGTAACATATCAGTTTTTAAGATTATTTCGAATATAAAATGAAATCCTAGTAAATGCCACATAATAATATGAACTTGGAATCTTCTTCAACTTTAGACAAAATGTATTTGTTACACGATTTTATGAACAATGGAAATTAAAAAATAATCCTAGATGGCATAGAAAAAGAGAGTGTTGGGAAAAATACCTTTGCCAATGTAGCGTGTTTCGTTTATGCATCGTTCACAGAATTGCTAAAAACTGTCTGCTCGTATAAATTTATCATTAAAGCGACTGCAAAAATCGATTCACTCGAATGTACTAATTGTGAGTCACCAATATAAATGCAGACTGCTTTATTTGCGAAGAAGTAGGTATGAATATAATATTTTGGTATGTCAATCTATTGACAAAGGAACAAAAGACGAAATGAGCTACTTTCTACTGACTCTCAGGTCTCGCTTGATTATCCCATTTTTACCGACTATGATATTTTTGCAGGAAAGAAGATAACTAACAAACATTTCGTTGTTATCTTATCAGGATTGCACTGTTATCTCTTGTGAGACCGAACAATATGTACGCGTTAAACTTTATTTAACTTGTCATCTCTCGATATAATAATTTCTATGTAAACAGCTATTTTTTAAAATTAATGATATTAGTCATTATCAGAAAGGTGACCAATATTCAGCTAAGTTAGATGGATGGATACAAAATTTAAGTCAAAATTCATCTGAGAATGTTGCATTCAGTTTCTATGGTATGGCTTCAGCGTCGCCGGCGGCGTTTACTGTGACGTCGTAACGTACACAAGTACGGCGGCACTTGGCTAATTTTAGCAGCAGTTCTCAAGCGTTGCCCGCTCACAAGTGAGGAATCCTCTGTGGCGAGCTCACGTAAACCACTCCGTCAGTAATTCCCTCGGCTACTAGTGCAGTTCGCAATCGTACAGTGAATATAAATACAAAAGACTACCCGGATCAGTGGTTTTGCTAGTGGATTTGTTAAGTCAACATGACATCAAGAGACGAAGATATGACATGTAAGTCCGAAAATGTTAAGGTATTTTTAAATAAATATTGGTAAAGATTTAAATGGTGGCGGATATCGTAGTTAGCGGGTTTGTCTGTATATTGCTTATGGATTGCGGCGAGGAAATTTTTATCACGCTGCTTTTTGGTGCCGGTCGGTATGAAGTCACGTTCCTGTTATAAATTTATGAATTTCGCGTTTCGCGCTAACATTACTATTTAGACATTTTAGACTATTACGTCAGTACAGTGATCTTATTACCTCGGCAGATTTTCGTTGATACTAAGTTAAATAAAATTACTTACTTTTAAAGAGCTCTCGCGCGCAATTTCTAGAACCTACATTTTCACATACAAATTCCGATTTTGACGTAAGAACTCTAGATATTTTTGGAATTTATGAAGTAGTCGGTATTGCTCCTTGTAAAGGTGTCCTATCATTGGGTGAAAATTCCATTAAAATTGTTTCAGGTTCACTGACCAATTATATCTACACTATAAATAAGTATTATATGCAGGGGTCATTTAGTCTCCGTTTTGATCTAATTAAGACTTTTAAGATGGCTAGCTTTTATAAACTATGTCAAGAGCGTGAGAATTTGCTTCGTTAGCATCTCAACTCTGTCATCAGTGATGGCATGGTTGAGAATTGAGATGACCCCTTGGAAGAGTTACTGTCGCCTGCGGGCCCTATACGCTTGACCCAGTTCTTCTTTGCCTCAAAAACTATCTAACCTCTTTGTATTTATTTGCTATCTCGTGCCTTAAGTTAACTCGGTATGTTTTCCGATTACTCGATGCCACTTGTTTATGAACTAACCTTTACGATATAATACCACGTTTCAAACCCTTCAAATAATCGGGCACCTAAATTAGGAAAATAATAATAGTCTCTTGTATTTGTACCGCGGGGTGTTTGATATGTTATATTAACTTCAATGATTATTTATATTGTTATTATAATTTAAGAATGATATATCATTATCGATAATTGACCGTCTTATAGGCCTGTGTTTCCTACGAAAATGAGAAAGCTTGAGGCCATAGGTCTACGAGTATTACGTTATCCCGTTTCGGATTTATACATTTTGTTGCTTGAGAGATTTCTTTATAATATTTTCATGTTTAAAAGCAAAAATCTGATGAGTTTTTTATGGAGTATATATATTAAAGTTCGGACCACCAACATTTCAAACCGTAATCAATAGAATTTGTTAGATAACTACTTTAACTCAGGAAAACTCAATGTCTCCATATAACTCACGTACCTTAAAGTACTCCGTATGGCGTAGGCATTTGCATTATTAAGTCCCTACTGCGAAGTTCTGGATTTTCCGGAAAAAGCCAGACGTTGAAGTAATAAAGGCTAGGCCTCTGGGGCAAAGGGGACGTGGGGGAGGGGCGCCGCAACCGGGATCGATAATCCACGCGCGCCGCCCTACACATACCTAGACATGCTGTCTATTCCATTTACGATTATACTGAAACTTTGCAGTCATTCTGATATTTCATCATACATATATTATCTCACATCTTACATACATATATAGTTAAAATTTTATTATATTGACTTTATTATATTAACTACATGGTTAAATTTATATTACCACCATATTTATTTTTCCACGTACAGTCATCGTTCATTATGGATTACAGTTATTAATCACATAAAACGATTAATGAGGCACTTCACTATAAATTTTAACTTTGATAAATGTTTCAGTATTATCGTTTTGGAAATGGTTAAACGCTTTTAACCTTGTTTTCTGACTCTGAAACATGCTCCAAATCTATTTTCTTATCATTATTCTTTATTACTTTTAAGATAATTCCACTTACGAAATCTTACCGTGAATATAATATTACTTACCGATTGAAACTAGATAACATTTTTTTGTTTTATTAAGCTAGTGTCAATTTTTGATCTCAAGTTCCAACTCATACGAGTGCGTATAAAATAACCCAGGCGCCGAAACTGGGTCTGCAATTAATTTTAAAAGTGCCAACGACACCATAGAATTACCTGGTGTATCTACATTGTTGATAGTGTCCCGGCGTGGTGCAGGTGCGTGCTGATGTCACTGGCGGTGGGCTGTCGCTCACGGCTGTATTTTTAGCGCCTGTCGCCGATGCTCGTCACCGATGCACACACTGACAGCCTGCTCAGTGCTCACACATGTGATGGATGCATTGTTTGTACTCGTTACCATGATATCATGGCTATCGGGTTATTATTGTAAATTACGCGAAGTGTATCTAGAGCCAATAATAGATGAATTTCACTTCAAGACATCTTATTATGTCACAGAGTGATAAGGAATATATTATTTATTTGTCTTTATCAAAGAACCACAAAGAGTTTATTTCAACTCTTTGCTGTTCGATGACGGAAGCACACGCCGTGCACTCGGAATTCCTTATGGAAATATTTCTTGATATATTTATAAGCTTTTAACTGTAGCTTGTTAATAAATAAATAATTTATATGTTATCACTTTCTACAATGATACCTACCTACTTGTTTTACAATACATAGACTCAGCTTGGCAACAAATTTAATTATAGTAGTTCCCTAAAGTGTAAAAAAAAATTAGAACATGTGGTCACTGTATGAATGTGTGTGAAAATGAATAGACCAATATGAGTGCGCCATGATACCCATGGCACGGTGACGGTGCCGCGTGAGTCACCCAGTGACCATAATAGGGACACCTACTTGATTTTAATCGTAATGAGCGGGGTATTTCCTTACTGTACCGATATTGATTGTGGTACGAACTTCGTATACGACGAATAGGTAGAGTATTCCCTTGGGAAGTCTGTTAAAATTATATAATATACAATGTATCTCTTACTGACCCACGTGTTCAGCATGGGCTCACTGTAATATTACAAGTTCAACTTTAAGTCTCAATTGCATCATTAGTAGGTAATTGTTCTAGAAAAACTTCGCTGCATGCGTTCGTATCAATCTACAGAATACGGGGAGTTGTTATCAGTGGAATATCAGTCCGTGAGTCATTAACCTTGTCGGCGTAGCATTTGGTGTACTAAATTTTATAATTGCTGAGAATTATCTCTCAAAAACTGTTGGGTCTTCTTTACTCATAAAAGTACATTAATTAAAAATAAAACCTTATTGTCTAACTGTCATTAATATCAATATTATTTATAGTTTATAATACGTTACTGTACGTGTACATGTGCGTTGAAATCATAATACAGATCTGTTACAATTACTCTTCGGAGTAATATGAAAATTACTTGCGACTTTCATTGCTGGTGTTTAAAGCGAACTTGAATCTGATTTGTATAAATTAGCCACGTATGATTGCTCTTTAGTCTTTGTACATTTGGTTGTCTTTGCGAGATGAAATCATTGGAGGTACATACGGCCTTGAACTTGGCAATTGTTGTCATGTTCACGTGATAATTTTACATTCAAGGTTGGCTACCAGAGCTCAAGTTAGGTGAGTCATTCGTGGACCAACCTTGCTTATTGGTACCTAGTTAAATCATAAGAACGTAATTCTTCTAATATGCGCTCATCAGTAGTACGTCCGTCAGAAGTTTAAGCAGAGATAAATATGTTAAATTTACATAAAAGATTTTAACGAATGTTTCAATTAGGGTGTTTTCGTGTGGATTTTTTTGTTTCGCTGGGGGATTTTAAAATAGAAATAACTTTGAACGAGATAAATACTGAATATTGTTAAAGATCTTTTCGCTTAATTAATACGCTAAATTTATACATATAAATACCTACTATTTGGAAGATATATGTAAATGGAACTTTACACTTAGATATTTAGAAGATGTACCTCATGATTAACGTCATTACTTTTACGTTAATTGTATGTACTTAAAGTTGATGACACCTAATGACTTGCGTCATGGCGCTCATGATTTTTGCGGTTATTGTGTAATTACAAGTTGATAACAATTAACCCAAAGCTCGGAAGTCTTGTAAAGGTGCGATTACGCATTGCAGGCTGAAGCAATACTTCAGCCAAAATTTATGTTTCTCTATGAACCGATAATATAACGACATTATAAATTTACTATAACGGTAAACCAACTCATTTATGTAAAATGAAACATATAAAAATAATCTGTTCATCACTAGATAGTCGTACTCATGTTTCCAATATGTATTTGACGACGATTTATAAATTAGTTAACACCTACAGCACGGAGCGCATGATATAACTTCAAAGCTTCCTATTCGGTAGCATGTTTTCTTAATAATGACTAATTTACCAGAACCTACATTAACAAGTCTATCCATCCTGATTGTATGTATTTAACAAAACAATGGTGCCGCTGTCACCGGCGCATGTTAAGTGTGAAGTATGGTGGTGGAGAGATGATGCAGCATGCCAGGAGTGGAAGGTGCGCGGTGGCGGTGGCGCGGGGGCGCATGCGCGGCGCTGGGGGTGCGGCGCGGGGGGAGGGCGTTGCGCTGCGGCCGCCAGTATCGACGCGATAGTCGGGCGCGGCGCGCGCTCTGTCCGCCGCTTCCACACTCATATTACGTAAAGTACGTAGCCATGGCGGACTCCGGGCCCTCCCTCTGCAGCGTCCTCGACCCGCGTAAGTTCCGGTGCCGGCCTCGCTTCGCCCGCTTGTCTCTTCCCTGTCGCGACTAACCCGCTAACGCGCCGCCTTCTATTGCAGATGCTTGGTTCGACCCGCAGAGGCTGCACCCCGAAGGTGAGTGAAGGCGGGCGGTGAGCAGAAATACGCTTAGGTCGGCTCGCCAGCCGGGCCGCGGCGGCTGCCCGCGCCCGACCCAGTGACCGCTGTGTAGCGCAGTGTTGTGAGCTCAGTGTTAACACCACTAGTGACATTTATAAATGAGCGATCGATAGTGGTGAGTTCTGGTGTGGAGGGCACACTCGGCGGACACGCGACTTCGCCCGCGTCTGCCGCGCCACCCGACACGAACATTATACCCGTAGCCGCCCGTAGCTACTCGGGAATCACTCACGAACACTTCACGTCATTCGGACATTATTATCTTAATTGCGTTCTGTGTCACTAGAATCATTGTCATTTGTTTTCTGTCATGATGATCTGCATTCGATAGGCTTATTGAGGCAAAAATCCAATTTTTGCACATCACGTAGAATAGTTATTCGTCATAGTGTTCATTATTGATTGAACATAGCAGTCGTACAATAACAAATTGCTTATATAGTTAGAGGTGTAATTACTTTTCGTGTTACCACTACTTGCCTGGTCTAATCATCGTCGAAGGTTTTTAAGGTTTTTTATTCCATCCTATTTAT
>DWLZ01000462.1:0-10335 GCA_018251995.1 Urbanus velinus | reverse complement strand
ATAGTTGGTAGGCAGGGCTCGTAGGATCTTATAGAGGAGACCTTCATGCCATACACGGTCAAAAGCTTGTGATATGTCTAGGAAGGCTGCTGAGCAGTATTGCTTTCGTTCATATGCATCATTTATTTTTTCGACCAGACGGTGGACCTGTTCAATAGTTCCGTGGGCTTCACGGAATCCAAACTGATGAGATGGTATTAAATCAGATTTTATGAGTTCTGGGGTCATGCGTTTTAAACTTAATATTAATATAAAAACACTTTCTACTGCATTTTCTCCTGTGTAGTGGGCTTGGACACACAAAGACACAAACAACCAGACCCAAACATGAATCTAAATTCCTCAATCTGATATCTGTCTTACCGGGGATTGAACCTGGAACCCATTGCATGTAAGACTGGTATGGTACCTGTTCCCCCACATGGGTCGCGATATGTAAGTTGTTTATCTGTTCACACTAGCCTCACTCTTAAGAGTAGACCCATGCCCAGGAGTGGAACAGTAATTTATCACAAAGAATTGGGAAATGTTCTACAAGTAAAATCTATTGTAAAGTTTACAATAAATAAATTTTGTAATTCTTCTCCATGTAATTAAAGGAATTCAAATAATTTTATTATCAAAGTACATTTTGTTTATTGCGGAAGTAATACTTAATAAAAAAGACATTGCAAATAGCATTCTGCATTGTTCAAATGAAATTCTAAAGTTTTTAGAGCTTGGTATTTCTTTTTATTAATGTGATACTTTTTATTCAATTCCGATTTTTGCTTTCTATATTCTTAATTTAGGCATTAAAAAATAAAAATAATGTCTATATTAAAATTATGAGAAAGTTTTAGTCTTTGTCGTAACTAGATTAAGTATTCTGCAAGATTTATTCTTGGCACTTAGCTTTCATTCTATTGAAATAGAGATATCAAATAGGCATGTAAAAATTCGCGTGTTAAAATCCCATAGACATGGAAACTTTTTCAAGGTAAATTTGATTGTTTGGCTGATACACGCTTTTTGGGATCAAGGCTAGGCTACATATAAAGACTTAACATACCCTTAGCAACCGATTACTTAACCAATAGCATTTATATTACATGAACATAGATCTATAGCTTGCAAGCTGCTACATAGGGACTACGGATTTAGACAATTTCCTAACAGTGCTGCGAAGTTAGCCCCCTTTATTTTGTTTCTCAGGCTTGCTTAGTATTCGTCATATACGAAGCTGGTGCTCTAGATGGTGTCCCTAAATTGGGAAGGTAAGGCCTCGGCAAGTAGCTCAAACGATTTGCTTTCATGGAGGTCAAGTGTGTAATTATTACACATGTAAAATTGTAAAAAGCGACATCTAGTGTTGAATTACTGAACTATTTTGTTGACCATCTGGCGTCAGTGCCTGTAGGCCGTAGTAGTTTCGCTTCTTGTCAATAGATGGCGCAATTGATTGTTATTGCCTCGCTCATATGTAAAGAAAAGTCACATAATTAATTTTATAGCAAATTTTTTTTTTTCTAAAATTGTACAAGCAAAATATTTTCGAAACTATAAAAAAATATATTCTATCTAATATTAATGATTTGGTAATGATTTTACTTTACTCCACTGGTAATAACTTTCCCGTTATAACAGTTACGGAGTGGAGTTCACAAAATAACGTTAGCACGTTCATAAATTCCCAACCTTATATGCATTTTGTTTGATTACCGCGATATTAAACAAGTAATATTATGGAAGTGTAGGTTACGGTACGGTATCCGCGGATTACGGTCCGGCGAGGTCAAAAGGCTTGCTGCTGTTGCAGTGTGTATTACCGCTAAACACAGTTACACTAAGACTAATAAATTACTGTTTCGTCCATTTCGCTATTTTAAGATGTTTTTAAAATTAATTAATTGAACTATTTGTTTTATATAATAGCTTATGGAAATATAAAAGTTGAGTGAAAATTTTCGAGGTACGATAGAAACAAAATTGTATCTTAACTACAATCTTATTGGCTTCGATCATAATATGTATGTTTAATTAAAATTTCGCAACATGGATCAGCTCTACACTAGAAGATTGTCTCTTGGACTGTGTGACCATATGTTACATAAAAATCCAAAAATGAAATGAACATAAAGTTTGTCCATTTCCTCATGTGTAAATAATGAGTTTAATATGTATTTTTAAAAAAAAAGCTGTTTATATTTTCAAGTTTTAACATGGTAATTCATTGAAAAAAAACATGTGAATGCTTTATTGTTTTTTTCCACCATCCTCGATGATACGTGCGGGTCTTTCTTATTTTAAAAAGGAAATCCTTTTCTCGTAAATTGGACTGTGAAAAACAGTATTCGTGTGAACTTCTTTACAGTTTGTTTTTTAATTGACGCTGCCCGATTCCAGTGAATTGATTTATAAAGAGGTAAATCAAGGAAGTCGTGTCGGTACATGCTAATGTACCCATTGTCAGTCGTGGTGACGTTGGCTCCATTCTTGGGATCTCACAAATATAATGTCTTTTTATGTTCGTGTGTTTTTGGTTCATTTTTAAAGCTTTTGTCGTTGAATAACATTATTCGTTTATTTGCAAATTCTATTTGCTTGCGCACTGTAATCAGTAAAAACCACGTGACGAATTTAGATAAATGGTATTTTAGCATCCATTGTGGTTAAGACTTAAAAAGAAGATACATTTCGTCTCGGTCCAGCGTCGGGAAAGTTTTATAAGTCCAATGTGAAACTGTCAGTTTTTGTAGTAATTTTCATACTTCAAACTTAGTCAATTATTATAACTTTATCAAACCACAGAGTTGTATGGCAACTCGTGCCGTAGATTATTATTTTTTGTAACAGATCTCCTTAAAGATCAGTAAAATGATGTAAGTGTGTCTTATTTCTTACTTCTGGCTGATTATAAGCCTGTGTCAAATCAATCGAACCATTTTTTGCTCGTTTGAACACGCGAATGTAAACAGGCAAAAAATTGCGATCAGGGTTAGACATGGCGGGAGTTTAATTTATATTATAATGGTAATGCAGTCATAGGTAATTGTATTTTGAATACAATAAGTAGGTATAGGTAAAGAGTTATACAATAGGTTTCGTAATATAGATCAATATACCTAACGACTACAGTACATTACGTAAATGGTTTTAAATCAATATAGCGAGTATATAAGATAAAATTAGAATCAGTTAAGCGGCTTTCGGTATTTTCTGCTTACGTCAAGGATTCACAACCGACGCAAGAAGCCATAGTGCACGATGCGGGTACACTGTCAACAGTGAACAATATGCACTTGCTATACTCGTATCAAATTATACAACGTTGCTGCATTTCTTTCGGCTCACAAGAGGTGTCAGTTGGGAATTGTTTTTATGGGAACAAATTAGGACCTGACACATAAGTTTACAAAAGCGCATGAATGTGAATAAGAAAACGTTATATGTTATGTATTTTCAAATTTGGTCAGCAATATTAGCGGTGGAGTGCTATATTAATAGTGTTTTTGTTAATATATTAGATTATATATTTCTCTGGATACAATTTGGTCAATCATATCTGCTGACTACAATCTTGTTAGAAAAAGTGTATTGTATTTACTTAACACATGCCATAAGTTTTCAGATTAGAGTTATACCAATATGCATTTACTATATACTCCCTTACTGCATTTCTTTCGCCTCACAAGAGGTGTCAACTAGGGAGTGTTTTTAACAAATTAGCACCTGACACTAAAGTTTTTCTACAAAGCGCTGGAATGAGAAAACATATTTCAAATTTGGACAGTAAATATGTTTAAAATGATTATATAGTTATTTTGTAAAATGTTACATTTTTTTTTTCTTTAGATACAATTTGATCAGTCGTATCTGCTGACTCTACAATCTTGTAAAAAAAGGAATGTCTTAACACATGTCATAAGTTGTCCGAATAAATTTTCATTTTGTCATGCGTATTGCTTAATGGGTTTAGAACACATTATTATTCATAACAAGATTGTCATGTAACATTGAAAGGTTCAGATAATTATGCAGATTTATATGTAATGAGATTTTTTACAACATATTAGTGATAAAACTATTAGGCTTCAGTTAGGAGACTCGTTTTTACCCTATTGCGTTAGGAGGGTAAAGTTTTTCGAGCGTATGTATATAATTGTATGTATGTCCTTTTTTTGACACGTCCTCCAGCCCAAACGGCTTTACCTATTTCAACATATTATGAGGTGGCGCTGCATTCGTTTAAATTAATGTAGTTACATAGGCTATATTATTTTTAAATAGCGTGCCTGAAACTGAAATAAACGAGATTGACGGTATGATTTTCTTTTGATTCATTCTATCAGTCGGTTTTTGTTTTTAATATAATTTATAAAGATACCTATATAAAGTAACCTTTTGAAGTATTATTTGCCCTTAGGGCAGTGTTAAAAGATATTAATGACTTCGCCCAGTTTAAACACTTAAGGCAATTATCACTTGTCTGATTTTTATGCTACTTGTTACTTTAATAAGGCGTTAAAATGTTGAAAAAAAACACAAAAGTGCCTACGTAACCTTACGTTTGAATTTATTAAATCATTTTAACTCGCTGTTATCTATTCGTGGTTATATGTTCGTTTAACTTGAATGATCAAATTTCCTTTAATCCTAAGTTAAAATTCCAATTACAATTCATACGTAATAGGAGATGCTGTGAACAAAAATAACACCGCAGTGATGTTGCTACAGAGCTGCTCGTACCTACCTACCATCAGCTATGATTCAAAAAGATTGTAAAAAGAAACAAAATGGCTCCATTCGAGCCTAGAAGCAAGTCGAACTTGTATGGTTGGACGCGTCAGAAGCGAGTTTTGTTGCGCATTCCCCGTTTTTAACTTTTTTCCTTTGTATAGAACAGTTTATTATGGAGTGGCCTTTGTTCGGAACATGACGGGCCTCTTGTATTTCATCACTTGCGAGCCGGTACTCGCAGTCGCAATCGCATTCGCCGTCCACTAATTTTGTATGGAAATTGTACGTACTTCATTATTCCCTGTCGAACGTCTGTCAGTATGATATGTAGCCGCGGAGGTACCCCAAATTGAATGTTGCTGGCATTTTCTGAAGAGAATATGAAAATACAGCATTAAACTCGTTCTATAACAATAAATTTATGTTTATTTAGGTACCTATCCAACTCGAGAATTACGCTGTGCAGTAATGGAAACCACATGCGATATGATAATAGCTGTTAGTCATTTCCTTAGTTTCGGATATTGCTCCAAATGTTTAGCCATAAATCGTAACATACTGACAGATGTTATTGTCGCATTCATAATATTAACGTGGATTTAATATATTCAAGTCACCGCATTGTAAATTGATGTTCGCACAAAGGGCCGGCGACGGTAAATTGCAGGTTGTCCGCAAATTGCGTACGTGTCATGAAAATGTTTTCTTTAATCGCATGTCTTGAGTGTGACTCAAGGATACGGCCAAAGCCTAACTGTAAATTACAACAATCAGCGGCGAAACCTAAATATATAATTCAACAGATAATCACGTACATATCTTTCGAGCGAGACATGCGCATTTTTCTTGTTCTGTACCATTAAACATACGTGCCGATATGTTTTAATTTTCTTGTCTTTTGCAATGATTGTGTGTCAAGGACCTGCGGAAGGCCAGACACTAAAACAGTAATCTTTATGTTATCTGTGAACGCGTTCTGTATTATTTTGGTTTTTGTTAACTGAAAACACGTCATCTTTTTATTCACATATGGAACTTTTGATGTGCCTAATGTGCAAACAGTAAGGAGATTGGAACGAGTACGTGTGACTTTCAAGTGCTTGATAACTTAGCAAAAGTATTATATGTATAAATACACGCGTAGGTGTCCGTGATAGATTGAGATCAATTACTGAATCAAAGAGCTTTAAGACTTGCCATAACCACTAGACATATTTTACACAATTATATTATTTTCAACATTTATCGCCATCGACTCTGTTGTCCCACCTTTAGTCCACAGTCATTGCTGGTCTAGTAGGGGTAGTTTTGACTAACTTTAAGGTCGGTAGATATTATCATTTTGTAAACAATATGCCTAATAAATTCTACATAAGTGATTATTTTAAACATAAAATATAACGTATGTTTAGTCAATGCGGCGGACGGGATGTGCAGATTTAAATTTTAGATGTGATGTTCCAATTCTGTTTAGACACTGTCTGCATCCTGTTATTATATCGTCTGTAAATGGATAGAATATAGATTATAACAAATATAGACGTTGAATAAGAAGTAGAATTGCTGAATGTTAGAATCATCCAAATATGTCCCAAAAGGTTCTCATACGCTCGACCAAACGAGACCGGTTGACGCTAGATGGTTTGATAGATTCCTGTGTAAAGTGTTTTAGGCCAAGTTGGTACAAAAGCATGCATTATGGTAGTTTTTGCGTCCAGGTGACAAAATGTGGCGGGCGGGGCGCGCGGGGTGGGGGCGAGAGGCGTTGTTCTTGACACAGTAAAACTAGAAGTGCAGTAGGTGCAGCCGGCCCACGCGGAGCTTTTTGCGAATTACGAACATGACTATCCGCGACCAGGCATCTGGGCTTTAGACTCTAGATTGCGACACGCAACGCTTTGTTGCCGTCTAGTGACTGCACAAACGATGCCAGTCAACGAACTGACAGTCTGTTATAACGAATTTAACCGTTTATTAGTGATACCAACTGCATGAAAACGATCCCCCTTTTTCAATTTTAAGGAACCATTGATTTACACCCAATCTCCTTAAATTCGAATTTCGATTCGGCTAGTTTTTAATTTATTTCGACAAAGAATTAATTAGTGGTCAAAACTAAGTAGAAAGTCGCAGAGGCTGTCTTGTCTCTGCTATTTGACTAAAGTAAATTATCTCCTCCGGATATATGAATGTATGCAGGAAATGTTAATTTTATAACAATACTCCTTTGTCAAATGAAGTCCTCCAAGCTAATCATATTAACCACCTAAAAGTCCGTAAAGAAATCAAAAGAATTTTCCTTAAAATTAGGGAGAAACTCCCGTAGTTGGCGTTACTGCCATTTATGTATCAGCATTTTACTGTCCACAGTTGAATATAGTGCTACCCACCTTGAGGTGTCATTCCACTTAGAGGGCGGCCAGTACTCTTTCCAAAGTTGTTTTGCTGTTACTTAGATACACATGAAATTATCGTAGAAATATTACTTCTCAACATTACGACATTTGAAAAAAAAATTGACAAAATCTTGCAACACCAAGCAGGAATTATGGATCCATTTTATATGATGATACAATTTAAACACTAAATTGTATCATCATATAAAATGGATCCTTACTAACAAGTAATGATGATGATGCTAATTTATCGTTTAGGAAGTCATGTTTTGGATATAAGTGACTGCAAGCAGCCAAACAAAAGATTGTGCTTGAGATTTTACGTCGATTTATTTTGACACTAGCACAAGGTGACATTCATTAAAGAAAATCGTTTCCTACTCCCGTCCTAATGTATTGGATTACGGCAGCAAGGTTCTTCATATCCTGCATTTTGACAATGGCCTATAGATCGACCTCGTCGTCTGCGAGGGTATCATCAGGGTCTCCTCATGTGTCTGACACGTCGCCGCCGATCGTCTGATGCGCCGTCTTGCGTGTCTCATTAGGATTATACTTCGCATTCATTACGACTCACGCATCTGCCTACTAATGTATCAAGATTTTAGACAATGGAAACTACTAAGATTGCCTGTCATTTTAACGCTTTCTACTCGCCACAAAAGATTTTCGTGTTGAAATCGCCTTCTTCAATTCTTCATGTATTAAGATTGCAACCAGTGCTTTTTGAGTACTCTGTTATTAGTTTTAATGGTTGTCAGAAATGTGTATGTCAAAATGAACTACGGCGCACGTTTCTCGTCAACGTCTGATTAAGTACCTGACAAAAAATATGGTAATATTAACAAATGAGGACCGTCTTAAATTGGGTAACCACAGCTTGTAAGGAAGTACACTTTATAAAGATATAACTGTGTGTCAGTTTACACGGAAACTTTAATTTCTTAACGAGGTGAGTGATATGTCACGCATAATGTTAAAAACATTAATTTGCAACAATTTTTAAAAAAACGTGATTTAAAAGGGTATGTAAAAATAGATTATACTTTTGTGTAATAAAAGCAGCACACATACGTAAACAGGTAGAAAGTTCTTCTAAGCAAACTTATAAATATTTATAGATTTTATTACTGCTCATTGCTGAATTTGCAGTTTCAAATGCATCAAATATTTTTTTCAGATTTTGGACGTTTTCCCTATCATGCATTATTTTATGTACATGTTTTTCGTACCATCTGTATACAATAATTTCATGCGTCGATTCTTTGTCTTTTTTCACTTTTCCAATTTGTCAATACTGTCTCTCTAATAATAATGCTGTCTAAGATAGTACAGTACATATCTTCTTCATACACACCAGTCGAGAAGATATGCTTCCCTTATTCTTTGGCGGTTTTTATCAGTTGCTACAGTATATTTGCGGTGTAGATCTTCAGTCTTTCATTGTCGGCTAGTTAATGACCGAGACAAAGACTGGGAGTTCTATCTCGGGCTTAAATAAATCTTGTCACTTGGTACATACTTTTCTAATATTAGATTATTATTCGGTGCCAAATTGTATGTTGATAGAGTGACTTGAATATATTCGTAGGAGAAAATTTTAGTTCGTTTATATTCGTTGAATGGGTGTCCAATGACAACTTTATAAAATTATCGACGATGTCAGAAATTGTTGACCCGAAATATTTACGAGTATCTGTAAAAAGGCAACTACAAAACAGCATAGTACCAGTATGATTTTTTTCTCCTCTACTAGTGCTCGTAGTACTTGTATTTTCGTAATTTAAATTAAAAAGAAATTAATGCTAACAGTTACAATACCAATAAAAGTCTTGTCTTTATCTTATGTGTATCAGAACATATAATTTCTTATAAATCGGTCACTTCACTGCCCTTAATAATGGTGATTAATCAAATTTATACGCTTTTGCTGTCGCGATGATATGATTTGATTAATGGATATTGTTTGCAGATATGGCAAATATTCCATAATTGCATTAACACTGTAAACAATCCTCGTGAGAAATTTAGTAATGTAGCTCTCTCTGATTCAATCCTGAATTAAAAGTACTGAAACAGAGTTCAACTTGGTTATAGTGTGGACTGTATGCGTAGATGATGTTCTAGACTTCATGTAAGCCTAACAAACATTTGGTTTTCATCTTAAAAGCATTAATTAAAAATACGAACCTTGTTTGGTATTCTCAATCGATGCCTTTTATATCTTAGCGATCAGACAAGTGAATTGGTATCAATGAAGTCATTGTCGCGTCGACGGATATCAAGCAAAGTGACGCCGACACATTTAGCGTCCAATTTGATCGTTTTATAGAAAACGGACAGTCGCCCCGTTCGTTGACAAACTTTCAGTGCATTGACTGGCGTAATTTGGTAAGTGCGGACAATTGCAGGCGAGAGATCGCTGCGTCATCGTATCGCAAATCTTACGTAACAAATATCAAGACGCGAAAATTTCTAGAGCTGGTTGTTATCGTGACGTGAAATTGCAAATTATATTACAATTTGTAATACGTATCAGCAGCATTGATCGCCTTGTTGTTGAAATTTTGACTTAATCAGGTTAATCAAGGTTGGGAATCCCTGGTATGCATCTCTGATTTTCAGTTATGTGCTCATTACAAAATATTAATAAGTTGCTCCTGGGTGAAGAAAATTGTCTTAAAAAGAGGTTTGCGAAGTCAATTCGCACTTGGCGAACGCGGACTATGGGTTTAAATTTTGTTTCACTTATAGAAGATCCGTTCTCAGCAGTGGGATTTTAATGGGTCGAGGATGTCGACGAATCAATTATTTTTATAATGAAGATCGGAAGTCATAGAAAAAAATACAGATGTTTTAATTAAAATGAGCATTTTGTAACGGTGTTCAACATCCATGAAATGTTAAACGTGCGCAAAGCAGAACGAGCGAACAGGACAAGATGGAGCTAGTTGTGTAGTAGGAGCCGTTATACCTAGTTGCGTTTAGGAGTGGCCAGGAGTGCGGGTCGGCGGGATCGATTAACGAACCGGTCCCCGTACGTTGACTCCCGACAGCCGCCTGCGCCTACGAACGCGAATTGTGCACCTCTCGCCGTTGCACATTCCCCCCCCCCCCCCCCCCCCCCCCCCCCCCCCCCCCCCCCCCCCCCCCCCCCCCCCCCCCCCCGTCCCCCCCCCCCCCCACCCCCCCCCCCCGCCCCCCCCCCACCCCACACACC